>APFE030590257.1:88895-138991 GCA_000404065.3 Pinus taeda | reverse complement strand
CAACACTAAAATACAGATTTATGAGTAAACAGTTACTCAGAAATCAGAATTCAGTGCATAAGAGCAGAGATAAATAACAACATAAAATAGAAACAAATTACCCATACCGACAAAAGTGCATAAATATGTAAGCAAATTGACACCATTCCTGTTATTAAAAAATGAAACCGGCATTTAAAACAATAGTATTCGAAATACCAGTTTATTAAATCCATTTCTCCAGCGCTGATCTCTAATAGTCCTTTACAATATCTGGGCTTCTACTTTCAAAAGAAAAGCTACAATAGTGCAAACTCTGTTCATTATACATAACTCAGGATGTAAAAGAAAAACCTCAATAATCTACAGATCTGAGATTCCACTCCTCCCACCTACAACTCTAAATCCCTATTACAAAAGTGCTTTTAGAATTCCAGAATTGCAGAGGAGAGTAGCCCCTTATTACATTCTGCAATCTGCTATTTATAATATTTGCAAAGGAATTCTTGAGAGGAAAGTTTGTTGAAAAGAAATCTGTCCAATCCAATTTTATTCGCTCAAAATTTTAATCTTTAATTGCTGGAGCATTTTCATTGATTGAGATCTTCTTCATATCTTTTCTACTGTTTTCTTGCAAAAAGAAATCAAAATAAATTAAAATGCAATCAATAAAACAAAATATAATTTCTGGCATTTAAGACAAATCTAATCAAATTCTATTTAAATAAGTCATTGAAAAAAATATAAACTCTCTATTGATGCCTGGGATGGTTTAATTGGCCAAAGATTTTATTGATGAGCGAAGCTGCAATTAGAAGAGGCTTGGGCAAATGAAAATGCAGAAAATAACTCAGAAAATTGGTTTTATTTTTAGAAATTCTGAGCTTAATCTTCTGCATGATTTTTTATTCAATTAATGACCAAATCTATTAGTGAAACATTCTCATAAATATTCTCCTTCATTTTATCTTTCCAATGAGCCATCCTTGGCCTCATTTGGCTAAGTAAAACTCATTCTATGGGCTTCCAAAGTAGATGAGTCAAAGCTGGCATAAATCTGAAAATTCTGTTGCTGCGTTAAAAATGAAAATTTCAATTAAAAATCTAATCCTAAATTAGAATTCTATTATTTATAATTAATAATACATACAATTATTCTAATATTATTCATCTAATTAATTTAAGCTACCAAAATTTAAGTTAATGTACCAAATGATTTAAAAAAAGTTATTAAATGTAATTAATATTATAATTTAATTATATTAAATTATAATAAATATTAAAATTATAATATTAATTATTATAATATAAAAAATAATAAAAATTAATAACAAACCATTGAAATCAATCCAAAACAAAATTCATAAAACAAATGAGTAGAATCCATCCAACCTCATTAATTCATTCACATGAGTTTATGGAGGGGTATGGTGAGTGGAGTGTGAGGTGAGTGTGACATGAGGGTGAGTGAGGTGGAGGTACGGGAGGCATAAGGGGTGAAGAACTTTGTATTAAAATCCTTTAACACATCGCATTTTCCAATCGCAGACCCTTTAATGTTTAAGTTGAGGAGCTTGTTAAAATTGCGATACGCGATATGCGATGTCGTAATATCGCATCGCATGAAAACATTACATCGTATATTCTTTTAAAAGGTTCATTGTAATTTTTGCGATATCGGTGGACTCGATAAATTAATAAGATAAGGATAATACTCATATCAGATCTAGAATAAATACGACAATGACTTTAAAATGAAATTCATGGTTTAACTTTGATCGCATTGCATGAAGAGATTCCGTCGAGGTTCTAAAAACTTGATTCGTTGTGAATTTTGCCAAGTGTAATTTGCATCTAAACTAGAATTCTAATTATCTAATAATTATTTCTAATTTAATTATTAATTATGAACTAAACTAATCAAGTAATATATATTTATTAATTAATGTTAACCAAACTAATTAACATAATTAATTTTTTACAAACTATTTAATATTAATCTAAATAATATTTAAGTTTTAATTTAATTTAATTAATTGAATTTTATATTTAAATTAATTAATAATAAAACTAATAAAAAAAATAAACTATCCTACTTACACTATCCTATCTCTTTATTCATTTCTATTTCACTCACGTATGTTTTGAGTTTTGAAACTTGAAACATAAATCAAAGCTTATAAAAACCATGCCTTAAGCTTTTCAGCCATCGCATATCACAAGAATGTTGGGTAGGGTTTTTTTAGATACGCATGTTATAAAACTTGCGATGTATTTGATATTGCATGTAAAATTTTTCTATTATTATATAGTATTATTAATTTTTAATTTTAATTAAATTAATTATCATTTTTTTATAATTATATTTAAATTAATTTTGAAATTTAATGTTAAATATCAGTTTTTTTTATTTTGGTTTTATTTTAATGATGTCTAGTTAAGTTATGAATTTATCTAAAGCCTAGCTTGCCTATCTAAACTACAACCACTTTGAAAATAAATAAAAAGAATAAAAATACCATTTTTAACCCAGACTAGATAAATGATAGGACTTCAAAGGAGTACCATTTTCAAACCAGTGGACCAAATGAAGTAAAACATGCATCAATGGGAAGCTTATTAAAAATCGATTTTAACAAAGCAATCAAAACAGGAATCCAAAGAAAATGAAAAATGAAGAAAAGCGTAGGATAATCATGTAAATAAAATCCTAAAAGGTGATTAGCCAAAAAATTTTATAGAAAGAGTCCCCATTATTTGAAATGAACACATCAATAATGGGGGTTGTGTTTTTACCACAACAAGTTCCCAGATAAGTATGAGATCCATATGTTCAGATATGTAAATATGACCTTTAAGTTACATGACCATGATGTGTTTGATGAAATGTTTGTTATGGTTAGGGCTTTCTAGGTCAATTTCTTGTCTGAGTTTTGTATTGATGGATTTGTCCTGGTGTTATTCATTGAAATGGAAAGTTTTATTAAGTTCTAGGTAGTGGTCTGGAGACTAGCCATGAAAAAGTGGCTCAAATCTCGCGGTCATGGGCATACAACTAGGTGTAAGGACTATAATCACTCCTTTGTAGGCTTTCTCGGGGTTTGAGCACCTGGAATGGTGGTTTAGCCCTTGGGGGTCCTGTAGCACATGAGGGAAGTTAGTTTGGTTTGATTTCTTCAAGTCCACTTCCTTAACTGTACGTAGGAGGTTGAGTCATATCATAGTAACCCTTCGTCACATATTTACCCCAGTGGATTAGTGAACTTTTATAAGTGTGGGAGGAGGGTGTTACATGTGGACTTTGATTGCTTTGGAGATGTAAATAGAAGAATATTTTATGTGTGATATCATGTGTTTTGATTGTTTGGTAGAGAGATAAGTTGAATGAGAAAGTGAAAATGTATGGTAGGTTTTTTTCCACTACAGAGGCAGAGTATATGATAATGATTCATGCTTGTAAAGAGGCCATATGACTTATGGAAAATTGTTCAAATGTAAAGCTAATTCATAAGCCTATTACAACTCAATGTGATAATAACAATGACATCTATCTTGATCTTCAAATTAGCATATTGATATTTAATATTGCTTCATTTGGAGCATTATATAAAATGGAAAGGAGAGAGTTAACAATGCAAAATATTTGAAATATGTTCACAAACCAATAATAGAAAGTATGTTGTAAGTCATATCATTACATCTAAAATACAAAGAAGGGGCTCAACACCAAGGTATAAATGTGGCAAGCACTCCTACCAGTCAAGTAATTTTTTTATGATGTGCTTCTTTTTAAAACTAACTTTCAAATGACATTTCACATTTATTTATGCCCATCATTGAAATGTTATTATTATATTTATTTATGGACTTATTTCTAAAACTAACTTTGAAATGACATTTCACATGTATTTTTGTCCATCATTAAAATGCTATTATTATATTTATTTTCTTAGTTTTTTACTATAGCAATTTATTTGTTGATATAACTCTTGTGTTGTATCTTATTAATTTTAGCTTGACCATGATGTTGAAAATGGAAACAAGAAATGCTAAAAATAGAAGTGCTAAAAATAGCACTACTATAAATCGCAGTTTTGGTACTAGTGTTGGATTGAGCAACAAGGAATGAAAAATGGAAGTGTTAAAAATAGCATTGCTATTTATAGCAGTTCAGGATGGATTCCTATTTTAGTTAGTCCTTGAACTAAAATAGTGAAGTAAAATTTGAATTTGATCTTAGCAGCTGTTTGTAAAATAATTAATTAATTCACCTTGAGTTAAATAGTTAATAAAAATCACACATGAAGTCTATGTGGGGACATGCAATAGTTTCTCCATTAATTGAGGAATTTATCCACCAGATAAAGAGATAAGGATGAGTTGTAGCATTGAGTTGTAATTAGTTGACTTAGTTAACTGATTCAAGTCTAGTTAGATTAATTCAAATAATTTGTTGAATTAATTGTGAGTTTAGTTAGTTAATTCTTGCATGTATGTAACTGCTACACTTCAGATAACTGAATATTCTCTCATAAATAACCCATGCATGTCAGTTCAGACAGACAGAGACCCAATTGAGATCAGAGGAGGGAAAATGTACTATCAATTAGATGGATTTTTCCTATAAAGGAAAATCATCTATGGAGAAGGATTTATCTCCTTCAGGATTGTGCAATTACTACTGGGCCATGTGAGCAGTGTGAGGTGAGAATTCACATGTGTGGAAGCACTGGACCCCAAGAAAAACTGCGCAAGGAAATAGGAGGCTTGGAGGGAAGATGAGAAGGTTTCTGAGAGGCCTTTGACTGTTTATGAGCAGTAGAGGGATTATACTGAGATCTGGTTGGCTTCCAAGCTAAGGCTTTGTGTAATTCTGTGACTGTTTTCCACTTGTATGATAATACAGAGTTGGGGTTCTAGGTTGAGGCTTTCCCCAGGTTATTTCTTTTGTGTTATGTGTGATTTTCATTCTGAGTTATATGTGTTCTCTTGATCTTGCTCAATTCGATTAAGATTCCGCAAAGTGTTGTAGAAGTAGATCTTGTATTGTGCTTTAGTATATTGCATAATCTATTGATCTACATTGGGAGTTTCTACATGGTATTAGAGCGAAGGTGATCAAGGCGAAGAAGAATATACTAGAAGGAGAAGTTCAAATTTTGTAGTTCCTGAATATAGAAACTGAGTTCTTATCACATCTCAATTTCAGCAATGGCGTTTAATGGTTTAAGACTTGAGTATGCCCTTGATGGCATCCTGAATTATATAGCCTAGAAGGATCACATGAAGGCAGTATTAGAGGATAACAATCTAAAGGACTTCATTGATCAAGATGTCCCCAAGCCGACGAATGCTACTCAATTGGCGGAATGGAAGAAATGTATGGCTAGAGCAAGGAGAATCCTCCTAGAGGGAGTTCAAAAACACATTGTCTCGAGCCTCCATGCGAAGGAGACACCGTTTTCAATGTGGAAAATATTGAAATATTTATATTAGAACAATAGTGATCAGAGGAAGATGGCACTGAAAGACAAGCTTCGTAAGATCAAGTGTGAAAAGGGCGACACAATCTCTACATATCTAAATAAGTTCACCATCTGTAGGGATGAGCATGGAAGTGTGGGGATCATGACCATTGATGATGACATGGTGAATCTTGCACTCCTCGGTCTTCCTAAGAGTTGGCATAGCTACCAAGACTTGGTTAATGGAAGAGAAAAACTGCCATATTGAGAATGACTTTGGTCGGATCTTATGCAGGAGGAGATAAGAAGAAGCACCAGAGATGGATCTTCTTCATCCAAGGAGGATGAAGAAAATTGTGCCTTAGCGAGTAAGGCGAAGAAAGGGAAGGAGAAGGATTCTCATCCCAAATCGAGTTCTTCCCATGGTAGGAAGAAGTTTGACAAATTGAAAGTGTGATGCTTTCGCTGTCATGAAGTGGGCCATTTTGCTACAAATTGTCCACTAAGGAAATCCAAGATGGGATCGAAGGAAGGATCTGAAGGTGAGGCATTAGCCTCATAGCTCGAGATGGATTTCACACTCCTCACATGCATGGTTTCGTCCATGGTGGGAAGTGGTTGGTTTCTTGATAGTGGAGCTTCTTTCCACATGATTGGTGACAAGAGTTTGTTCAGTACTTTGGAGGAGAAAGATCCCCAAATACTCATAGTGATGGGTAATGATAAAAAGTATAGTGTCTCAAGTGTAGGCACAGTTTTTCTCAGAGGGAGCATGGAGCTCACATTAACTTGACCGATGTCAAGTATCTACTAGGACTGAAGAAAAATTTGGTGTCAATTGCAATGCTGGAAGATAGAGGCTATGATGTAGTCTTCTGTAAGGGAAAGGTTTTCCTTAGACACATCATCATGGGACAGGCGAAGCAGATCGGTTCGCAAGTCAAGAACCTGTATGCTCTTGATGTTCAAGATGCATGCAAAGCCTTGAGGAGCAAGGAAAATGATGGAGACTTGGTGGTTGAGAGGGAGAGTACATTACCTCTCAACATGCAACCACATGAGACATCATAGACGATTATGGAGGAGCCACAATTGGTGAAGCATCTTCAAGAGGTTGTGGAGCAACCACAACTGGGAAAGCCAAGAGGAGACCGAGTGGGGGCATCCACTCACGCAAATAATTCTAGTAGGGGGGAATTTCAATCCAAGTGGGTAGAGGGATCACATTTATCCATGCCTCCAGGTTGGAGGTGGGGCGATGTGGAGTGATCGTCCAACGAAGGCTAGAATAGGTGAAATATCCTTGAGGTACCCAACCTCTTTGATTCAACTTTTCTACGGGAGCCCTGATGAGGAGTAGTAGGACTGGTTGAGTGGGTACAGACAGATCCAGATGGAGCAGTAAAGAAAGCTACAGTGCAGGAGTCCCAGTAATGTGTAGAGCTAGCAAGTTGCAGCAATGCGAGAAGCACAGGAGTGTTGCACCAGTGCAGGATGACACAGAGAGGAGTGCAATGGTGTGAGATGCATGGAGTGTTGCAACTGCTCAGAGGTTACCTAGGGAGCACTTGTCAGTGGTAGAGGGAGCTTCAGCATCAGAGTATGTTTCTAACCCAACGGAGAGGTCAGTTAGGGGTTTTTTTTGTTTCTAGAGTTGTTCGAGTGTCCACACTTGGAAGAAGTGTTACATGCAGAACATTCCAAAGGTTCAGGATCAAGTTCGAATTGAAGCCTTTCTTGTTGAGAGGGAGTGTTGAAAATGGCAACAAGAAATGCTAGAAATAGCACTGCTATAAATAGCAATTCTAGTACTAGTGCTAGATTGAGCAACAAGGAATGAAAAATGGAAGTGCTAAAAATACTAATGCTATTTTAGCAGTTCAAAATGGATTCCTATTTTAGTTAGTCACTGAACTAAAATAGTGAAGTAAAATTCGAATTTGATCTTAGAAGATGTTTTTGAAATAATTAATTAATTTATCTTGAGTTAATTAGTTAAGGAAAATCAAACATGAAGTTTATGTGGGGAAATGAAATAGTTTCTCCATTAATTGAGGAATTTATCCATCAATTAAAGAGATAAGGATGAGGTGTGTGAGGTGGGAATTCACATGTGTGGAAGCACTGGACCCCAAGAAAAACTGCGCAAGTAAATAGGAGGCTTGGAGGGTAGAGGAGAAGGCTTGTGAGAGGCCTTTGACTATCTATGAGCAGCAAAGGGATTATACTGAGAGCTAGTTGGCTTCCAAACTAAGGCTTTGTGTAATTCTGTGACTATTTTTTACTTGTATGATAATACAGAGTTGGGATTTTAGGCTGAGGCTTCCCCCAAGGTATTTCTTTTGTGTTATGTGTGATTGATTTCTCATTCTCAGTTATATGTGTTCTCTTGATTTTGCTCAATTGGATTAAGCTTCCTCAAAGTGTTGTAGAAGTATATTTTGTATTGTGTTCTAGTATATTGCATAATATGTTGATTTATGGTGGGAATTTCTACACATGAAGCAAAAATAAACCAAGTAAAATTATTGATTTATACATTAAATAAAAAAACTTAATGAATCATGTTTATTACACCAAAATTAGCTAGTGATTTAGGGAAATTATGTAAAGTCACTCATGTAGTTTCAAAGCTTTTGAAAATCATGATGAAATATTCAAAAACACCCCTCAATTAGCATGCTCAAACCTATTAGAGGAGAAAATTTCAACATAGTTAATTGGATTGAGATGAGACTTCATAAACAATGCAACAAATATGAACCCACATTTACTTTTAAATATAGATTTTAGGGGATTCTAAATATTTCAAGCAATACTAATATAAAGAAAAAAACAATAATAATATACGAGGTATTTATTTCAAACAAAATTATGATTGTTTAAAAGGTAAAGATGCATCTCTCTAGCTGATATCCTAAGGCTTGAAAAGCACAAACCTATTCAGGTTCAATAATGAATTTAGATTCAATTATGAATTTATGGACTCCACATGAGGCATGGTGACTCTCCACTAAGATTTCATTTCCAACCACAAAATAGACCCATCAACATATTAACATTAAACAAATTACATAAAAACTCTCAAAAATCAAACAAAAAATAGTTGTATCATTTTTATTAAATAACTAAAAGTCCATTCAATATAATTACTCTAGTCCCTAGGCTAGACAATTTTTTCTAACATGCCTAAAGACCAACAATCAGTGTGATGAGTATCATATTATGAACACCACTTGTATTTATTTCAGAATCTATAAACACTATAAGCACCATGCAATATATGCATATCTTGGAGTTTCATCTTATACCTAACTTGTTTTATTTATAAAATATGAAAAAATTTCACAATAATTCATATTTTTGGAAATTTTTTGAGAAAATTGTGTAATGAATGTTTTATTTTCTTTATTACAATTTGAAATTGATTATATATAATTTATAAAATTAATATATATACGATACATATTTTTCTATCATGCACACATATATAAATCAATATCTTTAATTCTCACTAAATTTTCATCTCAACCATCAAATTGACCATTCTAAAAAATGAACTTGACAACAATAATGAATTGCGTATCTTAAAAATGTTAAATAATTAAAAAAGCAAAATATAGATTGTGTAATGCATATCTCTCAATCATGCACACATAAATAGATATGCGTAAGTTTTTATCTAGCCCATCAAATTAATTATTTAAAACAATAAACTACACTCACTAAAATATTTCAAATTTCAAATTTGTTAGATAGTTAAGAAAATTAAATATGACCTGTAAAATTTAACCACCAATAGACCTACAGTAAATATTTCATGATGTAATAAATAAGAGTAAAGGAAATCAAAAGTCAGTCGCATTTTGAAATATTTAAGAGTGAAATTAGTCCGAATTTGAAATATTTCTCAGATCTACAATCAGAAAAAAAGGGCATGATAATACATAATGTATACACATTTCATGAAAAGTATCGGAAAAATACTTTATTTATATAAACCTAAATAATATATTCAGAGAACCCAAACAGATCATAGAGTGGTATACAATCATAGACATTCGAATTTGTTTATTAGAAGCGAAACCTCCACGTAATCTCTAAGTATTCTGGGCTCCTTGCTCTTCATAAGTATTTAAATAATATATTCAGAGAACCCAAACAGATCATAGAGTTGTATACAATAATAGAGATTCGAATTTGTTTAATAGAGCCCAAATCTCCACGTAATCTCTAAGAATTCTGGGCTCCTCGCTCTTTGATAAGTATTTTGCCAACTAAAAGGCCAGACGTTAAAAGAATTATTGCAGCCTACCATCATGCTGCACGGAAGAAATAAAGCACAAGATTTCTGATTAGAAATTGATTGAAAGTAAAAGCAATAGCTACACATGGAGGAAATATAAAGAAATGAGCTGTTTACTTCAGACTTGAAGAAGATATGCACCTGATTATTGAAGAGTTGCGTAAATGTAGAATAACGTTCTCCCTATTAGCCAACACAAGGAGGGGAAGCGGGAGGAGGAGGGGGAATGGAAGGTGAACCGGGAGCGGGAGCGGGAGTGGGAGCAGAGGAAGAGGGAGCGGGGGCAGGAGCAAATTCTTCGGTCACTATGCCTGATAACGATTCAGATATAACCTCGCTTATGATCCGCCGGTCTCCGCTTCTCTGAGCCTCGCATAGGCGGGGCAAATATATGCCTGCACAACATATACACAATGTATATATAAATCATGGGGTAACTTCAAAATATAATAACAAACTTTGCAAGTATAATCACCTTCCCCTGCAGCAAGATTGAAATAGAGGTCGAGGATGTTGGGACAGTTGTAGTAACAATCTGGAGAGCATAGTTTCCTCGTAAATTGACCTTCTCTCAGAGCATCTGAAGACATTCCCACGGCCAATCTCTCTATCCCACACGCATTCTTGCATTCTTCCGTTTCTATCCATTCATTAATTTTCTCGGCAATAACGTCAGATGACTGCACAAATTTACCAAATTTAATGGAATACTATCAATTACCCATAATACTCTAGGGCAACTAATATTTAGGGTGTTATTGAACCATTAATTGGCCTGGTTGTATATGCCCATTATCATTATTGAATAATGTATTTGTTTATCAACTACCCATATTCTAGGGTGTATAAGCCCACTATCATGGTTGAATAATGTATTTGTTTATATGGGTAACTATCAATAATGTACTTGTTTATATGGGTAACTAACATTTAGGGCGTTATTGAATTATTAATAGGCCTGGTTGTATATGGCCACTATCATTATTGGATAACGTATTTGTTTAAATCTTGGCCATGTTGTATAGGCCCACATGTATTTCTTTAAATCTAAGAGTAACATATACATCTAATGAGTTAAAAGCACAGTAAATAATATCAATGGTTCGAGCGTATATGCCCACTATCAAATAATTTACTTGTTTAAATTTCTAATGAGTTAAGAACATAGTAAATAACGTTGTCAAGAGTATATGCTTATTACTAAATAATGTATTTGTTTAAATCTTGGCCAGGTTGTATAGGCCCACATGTATTTGTTTAAATCTAAGAGTAACATATACATCTAATGAGTTAAAAGCACAGTAAATAATATCAATGGGTCGAGCGTATATGCGCACTATCAAATAATGTACTTTTTTAAATTTCTAATGAGTCAAGAGCATAGTAAATAACATTGTCAAGAGTATATGCTTCTAATGGACATATACTTGTTTAAATCCAATAGTGAGCATATATATCTAATGAGTCAATAACCTAATAAATAATATCAATAAATCAATAACACAATAAATCAATACAGTAAATATGGATTGCAAGTAAAATGCTTAGAAAATTTCATTTATCACCATCAAAAATTGTTTGAAAATAGTGTAAACTCACCAGACATTCAAACAGCACAGTGCCATCCTTGGAGATGGACTTCTCAAGCACACAACGTGCTCCATAAGACGACACAGATAACGCGCAAACCTCCTGGGGAAGATTCTCGCATACTATGCCTCCTGCTTATTAATAATTCCAACTTTAAGAACTTATACACTAAAACCCTATTAATGGAAAACCAAAAATCAAGCTAATGAAAAGATTTTCAATGAGCAAGTCCAACAGAAAATAAAATCAATTGTATTGGTGTACAAACCGTAAACGACTTGCAGCGCTGTAACTAGAATAAGGGCTAAGGTTGTCAAAAGATGCTTCATTACACCCATTTCTTCTTGACTGTTCTGAATCTCGGTTGCTGTTTTGTTATTAAATGAAAACGCATGCAGCACCAGATATATAAATAGTTACAAGAGGTGCAGGTGAGCGATTAACTATTGTGCACTTCCTTTATAGGAGAAAGATGGGAGAGCAGTTTCAAAGCGGAGCCTACATGCCAAATTAGGCGATGTCTAGTCTATCTGAAACCTAGTTTCCAAATCCGATTGGGCGAAATATCTGTGACCAATAAATGGAGGTATTTGGAAAGAACGCAACTGGGGTAGCATGTATAGACGTGTCGGGCGCCATTTACTTTGCGAGTCGGTTGGGTCGGGGCCTCGACTTCCAACAAAAAAGTCTAGGGTAAGGGGAGCATTTTCTATTTAAGAGCTGTTATATTCACTATGTTAAAGGAAATTCTTAAATGGCAGTGCAGGGTGTTGAGATATTATAGTTTGATTTTTGAATAAATATGAACTTGTGTTTCGGTGAAAAACGAGTACTTATCCGAAAACGGAGACAAATATTTGATTGTCATTTTATTTTACATTGCGTGTAACCATTCGTTCAATTTATGATGATTTGCCATTTTCATAAACGATGGATTGCTAGCTGCCAATTAGCAATGAGAAAAGAATATAGATGGTGCGTGTTGTTGAAAATTTTTCAACGCGTATCATATACTTCACAATTCACTAATATTCACATTTCGTGATCGAGTTTCTCCAATAAAAGAATATAAATGGTGCCTCTGGTTGAAAAGTTTTCAACCAATATGATATCCTTACACAATTCACTAATATTCACACATTTATTCGTCAAGTTTGTCCAATTATCTAATTAGAGTATATAATTGTTATAGTAAAGTAAATATAATTTCAATATTTTATTTTGCGTGTATTTTGTGTATTTATGGTTTTTTAAAATGAAAAATTATTTAATGTAGTTGTTTTTTTCTCAATCTAACTCAATTGGTATTTGTCATGTAAATAAAATATTAGTACCAGGAGGTTTAATATTCAAATCTCTTTGATCTACAATGTGTATTATGTATGCCAAAGAAGCCCTTTTATCGATTCCTAAATCATCACATCCTCTCTCATATATATAATATAATATATATATATATATATATTTACAATCTAGCTCAAGGGTTAGCTGAATTGGTCCCCATCACTAAAGCATATTGCTAACAAGTGGTGCCTTAAGAGTTAGCTCAATTAGTCAAGTACCCAACACGAGGAGGGTTAGCTCAATTAGTTGGGTTTCCAACACTAAAGCACTTTATTAACCATAAGTGTCTTTAGGATTAAGCTCTAACAATCAATCTAATAATATAAAGAATTAAAACTTTAAATATATCCAATGTAAAATATATAGATGAATTTCACAACATGAAAAAATATCAATCTAATATTATTTAATTATAAAATGCCACTATTAATATAACATCAATCATATACATTAAAATATAAATCCCTTTACCATCTATTCTTATATTTTTGAAAATTCGTAATCTAGCCAAAAAAAACTATATATATTATAATATATATACCCAAAATGAGTTCCACCATAAAAAGAATTAAGCCCAAAACATCCAATATGAAAGCCACCATTTAACACACCATCAACAATGTACATTATGAATGATAGGGAATAATAAACATCCTTATTAATATAAGAATTTATAAATTATGATTTTATTTCTACATAATGTTGTATAGGAGTAGTGCAAAGAAAAGCTTAAAATAAAATATTATTTAATTTCTACATAATGGTGTATGGGAGTAGTGCAAAGAAAAGCTTAAAAACAAAATAGAATGCATTAAATAACGGATTGCGGGCAAATAATAAGAGTATTATGCTATAAAATTTAGTAAGATAATTCTTTTCTTCGAGATGTCAGATTTAAATCTTTCAAATTTGATAAGTACACAATGAATTAAAAATGTGGAGTATTTAACTTCAAGCTATCATTTGATTGATAACGTTTGAACTAATTGGGTTTTTCATTTTTGTACTCATTCTAGTTTTGATTCTCATATTAATAATGTATAATAATGGTATATGTTATGAATGAAGGAATAATATTGTAATATGGAAAATAATAAAATTACACAAATCATCAATTATATGAAGAATAACACATTCTAGTCTTGATTCTCATATTGATAATGTATAATAATGGTATAAGTTAGTAATGAATTAAGGAATAATAATGTAATATAGAAAATAATAAAATGACACAAATCATCAATTATATAAAGAATAAGGGTGTAGTTATAAGGGATTATGATTTTACAAGAGGAGATTGAAAGGATGTTTAAAGAAATTCATATCTCTATAATCTTGGTTTTTTTTTCAAAATTAGTTGTAATGATTATTGTATAATACCCATTTTACATATTAATTTTAACCATTAAATGAATGTGTGACATTAGTAGTCACATCAACAGGCATGGAGGTAGGTACAATCATGTAAACGATGGGTGAGAAAGTCATCTCACTTAGTTATGATATTATGTGATAAGTACAATCATTTTTTTGAAGAGTAAAAGTTAGGCATGAATGGGGGAGAAGGAAATCAAAACTGAGTAAAATGTGTAGGCAATTATGCACGATAGTATGAAGTAAAGATAACAAAATTTGGTGTTGGGAAAAGAAGGGAAGCCATAGCTATGTGTGAGAACAACTTGTTGCAATTGGTATTTATGTTAAGAGCTAGATTAGTATTCTTATGAGGAATTCTCATTGAAAAAGCACCCAAAATCCTATGTGAAGGTTATTATGAACACTCATATAATAGTTGGATTTCTTGCAACCCCCACCTTAGAAATTCATAGCGATTTTTGTGCTAGAGCCCCAAAGGGTATGGAAATTGTATGGGTTATGTTGTAAAGAAGGAAATACCATCCCTTGGGTTGTATAGACTTACGGGGAACATAGATGGGTAGTTGGTATTATTGTAGTAGTGATGTTACTAGTTTTTTAAGGTGTGCGAGTGAACTGTAGATACCTATAGGGGCTTCCCCATCCTTATGGACTCATAGCCCTAGCTTGAGTGTGATTTGTTGCTAAAATAATTGGATCAATGGAGCCTATAATTGGGTGGAATGTCCTAGATTTGTAGTTGGTTGTGTAAATAATTATAAATATAATTGATCTAATCATTGTATTATTGGTTATGTTATTTGTTATAACTACAATTAAGAACTTTTCTCTGTAATAGTAGTTATAAAAATAACTATTCTGGTAATGTTCTTCCCATAATTATTCATAGTAAATATGTATGGGGGGAGTATTGGTGTCCATTTCCCATTCATTCCTAGGAATTCATTTATGGCACATAAATTTTCTACTAGGTAGGTTGACATATAGAATGAGGAGCTTTGATTAGCCAGAGCATCCTTCACTTTCAAAGGGCCTTTAATAAATTACTCGACAAAATGCTTGACTAGTTAAATACATGACCAGTGGAAACTACCTTTGCTTCCAAGGGAAACCACTAATTTTTAAAATGGGAAGCATTGAACTCACCATAATGCTTGTTGATCATGACTTTGAGGTGGTGGAATGATGGCTATAGATATTGTGTAGGGTATTCTTTTTTGGAACATTCTTTGAACCAATCATTATACAACCACCAACTCTTTACAATCTTCATGATATATTTGGTCAATTGTGAAGAAATTATGCATAATTTCCTATTCTTTCTAATCTTAGTTGGCTTGTGCTAGTACATTTCACTAAAAGCATCATCCTTCAAAGAGGCTACGACTTTGTCGTAACTATTCTAATGGCATCCTATTGCAGGCTAGCTTGAACCACACCCTACCTAGTGATGTCGTTATATGGAATTATAGGTGGTCTTGTGGAAATACGATGCATCTCATACTTCTCATATTACCATTTCTACATAGTCCTAATCATGTGTAACAAATTGGGAATAGGTAAAGGTGCAATAAATTTCACCCTAGTTGGGATGTATAGTGCTTCCATCAAAATCTCTGGTATCCCCATATAATACTTCATTTACAGGAAAAGCTAACGTTTTGCACTGTATGATATTAAGTTTCTACATGTTTCCCTTGCATGTTTTTGACATCTTTTTTCTTCAGTGTCTTCATTACTTACATTTAGTAAACACCATCACTTTCACAATATACAATTCATAAAAAAATGAATTTAGATACAATTTCTTACTTGGAGTGGAATTGAATTGGGTATTGGTGAGCATTTGAGTGGTGGGGGCAAGCCTTTATGCTGGGAGAGGCTATCGAGTTAAGGAACAATTCAATTATGTAAGACTAAAAGAGTGAAGGGAAAGGCTTGGATGAATACTATATAGAAATGCTCGATGATATAACAATTAAGTGGAGATTTTAATGCCACCTTGAGGGGTGTTAATGCAAATTGGATGACATTGGGGTGATCAAGGAAATATTCTAATCTGTTATGGGTTAGTTGTTAAAGCGACCTAGGAAAGTCATCACATGAAAGAATTTCTTAATATCACGTGCTTGTGTGGATCAATGAGGTAAAATTAGAGGATCCCAACAATAATGTTATAAGGTTGCACCTATAACCATTATACCAATAGTGGTTTATCAGATCAAATAAAGTGGAAAGATCTCATTAAGAAAGACAATGTATTCCCTTTGTAGAAGTTTAGAGAAAAATGCTTCGAATGACATGGCCCATTATTATAAAAGGATGGAAATTGTCACAAAATAAGCTCAAACATGGTAATAGAATTCTCTAACTATAAATATTTTCCCTTTATACAAAACAAGGAAATCGAAAGAAATCATGTATCAAAATATCTTTTAACACTCTCTTCCTACTTTCAATCTTTGATATAGGGGGTATTTGCAGAAGCGTGAATATTTCCGTGATATGGTGCCAGTGTTGGTGAATGGGAAGAAGTGTCAGATTGAAAATTACCATGACCTTTTATCTCTAACTACCAATCTCAAATATGGAGTATCATAGAAAAGTGGGATGAAACATTTGATGTGTTGTCAATGTTGGGAAACTAAAGACTGAAATTTCCAATGGATACAAAAGTTCCTTGCTTTTTAGTCTACTATACAAAGGCTATAAGAAAGGGGAAAATACCTTCAATAAGGTAGTTATAATTCATAGGGGATGAATAAGAAATTCTTCTTCATTTAGGATCCCTCATTGGAGGTCTTAGATCTATAGGAAGTTAGCTATGAAGGGATTTCACATAAAATTTTAATTCTTTAAGGGGACGGGTGCGGGGGGGGGGGATATGTTATTGGGCACAACAATTCAATTTATGGAATTCCATGGATATTGGGCTTGATGTTTATAACCATCTTATACAATATAACTGCTAACAAACATGATGCATTTTAGTTGATATATACCATGTTGTAGTTTCACCTTTTGATATTTTCCACCACACTTAATCATTCTTCCACTAGACATCATAATTTAAAAAATGATGCATTAAATGGACACAAAAACAGGCTTCCTGTAACATTCATCTATAAATAGAATTCTAAGTATTACCATCTTCAATTAAAGTAATCACATTTTTTTATTATTATGTAGCTAATCAACTTTAGTGTTTCAGGAGATAACAACCATGGAGTGAAACCAAGGGTTCCTCATTAGGTGGTTATGAAATGGGATTTTCATGAGAAGGAGGTGTTATGTGCTTGACATCCTTATTAATATCATCTTCCCTTAAGAATTCCATCAAGGTAATCAAGTTGAGACACATCCATTTGAAATAATATATGTTCTTGATGTTTATGCCCTTTCAAAAACTTCTCATAAAAATTATAACAAAGTTGGAGGAATTGGCACTTACCCATTTCTTCTTGGGATAATGGGTACACCTATAAGGGATGAGATGGGGGGATGTGGATAAGTAGTAATAGATGCCATAGGAGGGTGATGATGAGGGTGAGAAGAAAAATATGGTTTTTTTACTTATAGATATAACATTATTTTTACTTCAAGAGATCATTGATATGCCTCCAACCACATAGTTGGGTGCTACATCATGATTTGTGCCTTGATTTCCTCTTTGATACCAATAATGGAGGATTCTTTAATAACAAAAAAATAGTTAGAACTCATATTTACATTTCTAATTGCTAAAAATTTGTTCTAAAGTATTCAAATATATTGTTTTGGTGTGACTTAATAAACCTAAGCAAATAGTGAGTATTTGTTTGAAAATGAGCTTGGTTGCCTTTCAAAAATTGGCTCTAAGCAATATCTTCTACATAGATTTTTATTCCATTATCACCATTTCCATCATTTTATTGGAAAGCAAAGTTGTGACACATTTTGTGGAGGGGAAGAGATTCTTAATATTATAAGAAAAATATGATCAACACAAAATTACTATATTAACAATATAACTAAAGTCTTGATAGTCAACTTTATGTAGCCATTTCATGTCATGTATTGTAGAGGGTAGGGTTTGTAGGTTTCTATGGATAAGAAAATATAGGGATTTATATATCTTTGATATATGTGTACATTTCTAATGGAAGTACTCATCCCAATCTCTCTAAGTAACTAACGAAGAATGATATACCATACCCTTATCTATATTACCTTATTCCTATGTGCTAGAATGTGATATAAACTACTATTAATAAGAGGCAATACCAATTAAGTTTAATAAGGAAAATGTAATAGCCCTAGTAAAAATTCCATGTAATAAAAGTTAATAAAGGAAAAATAATAATCCCGATTATTGGACACTTATTCCAAGATAATTTTGGGAAAGGCATCCTAGTGTGGGTGTTCATTCGATTTATTATGGATAAGGAAATGGCAAAGGAAATGACAAAATGTTTGGGAAGGCATGAGGCATTATTTGACATTTTATTCATGAAAATAATGGAAATTAGGAGAAAAGGAAGGTGAAAGGTCATAGGTTGCATGTGAGAAGGAAAATAAAGGAAAACAATGGAAATTGAAGAAAATAGAGGCCTCATTGATAAAAAGGCTTCTAAGGATCAGTTGGTAGCTTTTGTTAGTTCAAAACTTTTGTCAGTTCATTTTTGGAGCTCTCTCTATTCTCTCTCTCTCTCTCACTCTTGGACACTTAGAGCTTTCTTCGAGCACTTCAACATTGGATTGAGAAAAGAAAAAAGGGCTAGAAGAAGCAAATATCAATAAAGGAAGAGTAGGATCTAGCAACTACAACGAGATTATTTGCAGGTATCAATTTGCATGTATGATTTCCTTGCTAGGCTTAGCATGCATGGTACATGCATGGGTGTATTTGGTTCTCTTGCTGTCATTGGCATAAGTTTTTTTAGGTGTGGAATTTGTTTTCAACCTAGCCTTTCCATTTCTAGATAGCCATGGTGTGGTGGGTTCTTTTGTATGTGGTTAATTTGGATTACCACATGGACTCGAAGTTGAGTGGGGTGGTCCTAGGATTATCCACAAGGCCTATGAATCCTGGGATGGGGTACATGGTAAAGCCTAAATGTGAACACCTCGATTGCACCTAGGAATCCCTTGACTGGTGAATGTCGAGATACATGGTAAAGCTTAGTGGTGATTACCCTTGATTGGGCCTAGGAATCCCAGGATGAGACACACGATAAAATCCAGAGGGTGAAGATCTTGTATGCCGAGGAATCCCTTGGACGGTAACGGTAGGATACATGGTAAAGCCGAAAGGTTGGGACAAAAAAATCCCTCATGGTGTAGGTGGATAGGTCCAATGGCATCCATGTCTTTTTTGGCCTAGTGATCCAGTGAGGATTGCGATAAAGCCTGGTATTTATGTTTATTGTTTATATCCTAGTGATACGGTGGCGATTGCAGTAAAGCCTGGTTCTATTATTAACAGTGGGGTGGTGTAGCCTCAAGAAACCCTAGTTGATTTTGGTTATAAGTCCCACATTCATGATCAAAATATGGCACAAGGGTGATTGATTGAAAGACAAATTTGGCTCAACCAATCTATGGTTGGCTAGTACGTGGAAGTCCTCAACCCAGTTGCCCTAATCATTCATTAATGAGAATTATTTCTCCTGGCTATTTTATGAGAAAATTTACTCGTTCGTATGAGGAATTTATGGCTAATGTATCCTTGTTATTTTTGTTGGTTATATGATGGTTATGAGTAGGTTTTATGATAGTGATGATGTATGCCTCTCATCATGTTTTGATTTGTAAATGAATGTACAATGAATATATTACCTAGTAGATGATAATGCAGCTAATGTGATAAGGAATCAATGCTTCTTAGCGATTCTCAGATAAGTGTGAGACCCTTATGCTCAGATTTGTTGTTATGACCTATAGAATGTGTATTTGTGACATGTTTGGCGAAAATATTGTCATGGATAGTAAGGTTCCAGCTAAGACTTTGTTCAAGTATTTACATTTGCATCATTTTTTTATGTTACTTTTCATTCCTAAAAGTTTCGTGGAGTTCTCGGCAATGTTCTAAGTCCTGACCCTAAAAAAGTGGCACAGAATTTGGGGTCATAGGCTCAGAACTACCTGAAAAACACCCGAGTTGCTTGAATACCCATGCTATGAGAGTGACTTAAGGGCCCTAGTCACATGCATGCTCATTTCATGGGAGCAATTAGGGCTCTAGGGCACTGAAATGTAAGTTTTTCTAAAGGGCTAATCACCTGGATGGGCTGGATGTCTCCTAGGAATTCTGTTGCAGGTGTAGAAGGCTAGGTTATCTATGTTTTATTAGTTCCACTTCCTTAACTATACATGGGGAGTTCAATCAAACCGTAGTCGAATCTCGTCACATGTTTAGTCTAGTAGATTGGTTAACTTCGATAGATATGGGAGGAGGGTGTTACAGAGTGGTATCAGATCATGGTTCAACACTTGGACTGGATGGGTAGAATTTGTTTGTCATGCATGCAAGAAGGATGTATATGTGCTTGTTATGTATGCATGGTGGTAGTCATTGTTACATTATTGTTTCCATGTAGAAGTTGGTGATGTTGTTGTTGGGATGTGTTTGACATGAATGCATGTTAGTTGTATATGAATTTTTAGGCATGTTAGTATCTATAAGATGTTATGCATGCATTGATATGGGCATGGTTATCATGCATGAGTACATTATAAGCATTTTAGGCCATCATAATGTTTTTGGTATGTTATGATGTTAATATGTTGGTTGATATTAATTAAGAGATGCAAATCATCAAATTGAGGTTGCAACACTAGAATTCGGGTTAAGAGCATATCGTCATACATGTATCCTATGTTTGACATGCAGATATGTTAGTTAATGAATTGTCATAAGAATTAGGGCTATGTACATGTCTATTAGTCTATGTTTTTTACAGTTACATGCATGATAGATGTTAGTGAATCAGTGTGGTCATATGCACGTTCATCGAATAGTCATGGATGGTAGGAACTTGTTATTGTTTTATGTTAGTTAACTTGATGATTATGTTATATGTTGATGAGCATGGTATATGTTAAATTGTTGTTATATGTTAGTTAACTTGAAGATTATGGTTATTTCATTTAATATCTTAATGTTAGATGTATCATGTTGATCTGGATTGGTTTGTGTAGATGGGTAGGGTTATGACATTCAGGTATGAGTTAATATTTAGTGATAGTGTGTTGTATTAGTCTAGAATGTTCGTGCATATGTGATTGTTATGCATGAATGCAAATTGTTTATGAGTTTATGATGTGAAAATGTTAGCTAGTTACTTTTATGGACATCATGACCTTATTTATGTTTGAGTTGATATGTTGTGAAGTTCTATTGTGCTAATCTAGATTGATTTTGTAGACACGATAACCTGCCCTGAGATACATTAAGGTATGAGTTTTCTTATGTTGTCTACTTGGTGCTTGAATTTTTGATTATGTCATTTATATGTTGTTTGAATGTTTGATTAATTGCATGACATGAGTATTTATACAAGATTTCATGAAGAAATGATCTTGTTTTAAGATGGTTGTACTAACACATACGTGTTGAGATAGCTTATATGTACTTGAGTGTAAGTAGGTGATAGTTGTAGCATTATGTATTATGGGTGATGAATGTGAGTTGAATTTTGATTATGACATGACTATTCATTTTTGTAAAGGTTGATTTCAAATTAATAGATATGATGTCTTGATCTTTCGAACATGTGACTAACATGTGTGAATAGTTACAGGGCAACAAGATTGGTATTAGCATGAAGATGTAACCATTGATTTTCTTATATAACAGCTGGGTGATGTGATAGCACACAATGTGATTCAATTGCAGCGAGGAAAAAGGTTAAAGAAATGAATTGGGTGAGAATTCTTTTGGCTATGTTTGGAAACTGCAACTCCAAATGAATGAGTGCTTTGCATGCATACAGGAAGTCTTCTTAACCTTGATTTTATTTGAAACTATGTGGATATGTGCTAAATCCATGAACATGTATTGGACAGGTATATTAGATAGTTTCCATTTATGGTGGATTTCAATGAGGAATTAGAGTTCCTTGAGAGGTGTACATGTTCAGTTATAAGGCACTGTGCTTCGCACAACAAGGTCTGGTAACCGATGTATTGTTGTATTTATTTATACACTAACATTTATGTGTTTATGGAAGTATGGTGCAAGGATAACATAGTAAAAGAGGCTTTCACATAATCTTGAAGAAGGCTTGGGTTGAGATTTCCCTTAGAAGCATTGGGAATCCATGGGGTTGAGTCATGGTGTTGTTGGTAGTTTTGTGTCTTCGGTATCTTGTGATTTGTTTGAGCTTGATTTATGGGTTTTAACTGCGTCAAGTGCAAGGCCTTGCCACTTTGTTTGTGGTGTTTGTTGCTATTAGTGTTTCATCGTTTTATTCTTGTTTGTTTCTTGTTCTTTCCTTTATGTTTTGAGGGTAATGTTGGGAAGGAGGAAGTTAATGGAGCTTGAGAGGAGCTATGTGATACTCGACGTGTAATGAAAGGCATGGATGAAGCTCGATGCATGAGTAAGGGCAGTTGGTCGGACTGGTTGGGTCCATTGTGGTAAATGGATGATGGCAGTACAAACATGAGAAAGGTAACAGAAAAGGTAAAGCAAATGGATTTTAGGTGTCAAATGCCTTAGTTGTGTTGGTAACTATTGTTCTCAATGTTGTGCATGTTGTGAATGGATAAATGGAGTTCTCTTAACCTTGACCTTATGCTATTTTGTAATTATGTTGTGATCATGATTATGTTGATGTCTATATATATATACATATATCTATGTATGTCATTGTCTGACAAGGTCATCAAAAATCATGATTGTTTAATACTAATATTTATATGTATATATGTATGTCCTTCTCTGATGGGATCATGATTGTTTTATCTAATATTTATACATATGTATGTATGTATGTATGTATGTATGTATGTCACTGTTAGATAGGGTTGTTAGGGGTCATTCTATGGTGGAATGCTTTCTTATGTAAGTGAAGGGAATGAAAGAGGTTCATGGTATTATGGGGAATCAAGTGGGAAGAGTAGCCTTGAAAAATTTATGACGTCAATATAATGTGGATATGGGTTGATATTATGTGCCTATACCATGCCTATCTTACATTATGGACAAGTAATGCTGAGAAATACATCAGTGGAATGAAAATAGCATGATCCCCGACATGCTAGGATAAGCATGGATGGTGGAGAGACACTGAAATAAAGTTTTCTTGGTAGAGATAATGTGGTTTTGGATGTGCAGTGCTACTATTGTCTATATGTTGTGCATATTGTATCTGCAGCGATTGTAAGTTGAGTTCCTGTTGTATATACGGTGTTGTGTGAATATTACATGTGCAGTGTTGGGTATAGATGGTGTTGTGTACATTTTGAATAGGCAGCATTATGTTGATCTAGAATTATATTAGGTGATTTCATCCTCTTTTCCAAAATCAAATAAAACAAAAATTAGGACTATGTCAAAAGTTTGCAAGGTAAAAATCGGGTCTTGAAATAAACATGTTTTCAATATCTCTTCAAGTCATGAATTAATCTTCATATGTAGCTTAACATAATGAACATAACATCACATAATCCATGTAGGCATAACGAAGAGAAAGACAAAGGGTTTGTTGACGAAGTTCACCCCTCCTCGGCTACATCTCTGGGCATGTCAACATGACTAGACCATTCACATATTCAATATCAAATGAAGTACATAAATGTTTATTACAAGTAAACATGTGGCTATTATCCCTACAAGGTAATGTTCTTCTAAAAATAAATCTCACAAACAACAACAACTCAAAGAATCTCCTACAAAGGTGACATACGTTAACTAAAATGAGTTAGAAAGAGCATGCGAACACTTCAATTCCACATTGAAGCACATAAACAAAGATTCATCTTAAGAGAAGTTGAACTTGAGCTGAACCCTGCTAGTTAAAACTAATGTAGTAGCATTATGGAAGTGATAATACCCCTACAAGGTCTTCTCCATGCCCATATACCTTCCAAAACTACTTCCAAACCTGGACTAGTCCATACACCTTTAGTCTCAAACCTCCATAAAGACAGTGTAGATCTGCTCAAATAAGAAATTAGAGGTTAGAACATCTAAAAACACCTAAGTGGACTCTTTATGAGCTCAATTTGGGTAATAACTCAAAAATATATGATCTCCCAAGCTCTCCCATCAACTTGACTATTAACCATCCTACAAATTCGATCTTTTGTCTATCGATTCTACAAATATGCCCCAAAATTCGTTAATGAAGGGACAATTTTTCTACCCACCGATGCATTATGTTGGATAGTTAATTTAGCTTTAGACCCATTAATCCCAAAAATAAGGCCACATGGGCCACATAGGGCCGAGGGTTGGGCCTTAACACCTGCCCCTACTAGTTAAGCCCCTAAAAGTCAGGGACGAGGTCACATAGGGTGTCAAGTGTCTAAGGGTCGAGCCAATGGCCTGCCCTACCCATCTAAGCCGACAATCCGCTAGTGCATGATCATGTCGGGCTAGCATATGACCTCGAGGTTGGCCCCCTACCATAAGCTCCTCCACCTAGCACCCAAAATCCATGCCAAGGGTCATGTGAAAGGCCATATGGCCTGGGCTAGGGCTTAGCCTTCTCACCCTCCATCGATCCCTTCACTATGGTTCCATGTTGGTAAGGTTACCATGGACTAGTCCCATTCATTAGCACCTTCAAATGTTGGCTCCAGGGTATATAAGCTATGGTCCGTTGGCTTGTATCTACTGGTTCTAGAACCATGGGCATGGGGTGACTAGGGGTCAAGACTTAGCCCCAGCCCTATCCCCCAATACAAAACACATTAAGTTTAAATATAAATGTGCCACCATTGTTAATAAGAGCATTGTTGGATCAGAGATCTTGTGTTCGACTTTCCCAGAGGTAGTTTGGTTGATAACAAAATTTTTTGCATAAATACCAGGATGTCAGGTGGCATCCTCCCAATGGGTGACATGGCTCCCATTCATACGTCCAACTCACAAACTCAATCATCAATCATATTTCAACCATGTGCGCCAAAACCAATGAACTAGAGCATGCCAAGTGTCAGAATGTGATTGGATCATACCTATATGGTCACCTTGCTAACTCAACAGTATAGTCAAACCAGTCAACTGCCTAGTCAACAGGCCTCTTCAACTTTTACTTATTTGAGAAAATGATTAGAACACGATATAAGAGCATACAATATCATTTTTGAGTGATTCAAGTTGCATCAACTTCATATCGACAAGCTCTTTGATTTCGTGCTATTTTCAAGATTTTTTGCACACTTTAATTTCTTAGCATAAAATTCATCACCTCATCATGTGTACATATTGTACTATGCACATAATGGATATGTAGTGTTGTGTGCATATGGTGTTGTGCGTATGTTGTATATGTGGCCTTGTGTACATACGTTGTTGTGTAGATGTTGTACATGTGGTTGTTTGTGCATGTGTTGTTGTGTACATGTCATGCATGTGGTATTGTGTGCATCATTGTACATGTGGTGCTATATGCATGTGGTGTTGTGTACATGTGGTGTCATGTACATGTTGTGCATGTGGTGTTGTGTATATGTGGTATTGTGTACACGTTGTACAGGTGGTGTGGTGTACATGTGGCATTGTGCAGTTGGTGTGATGTACATGTTGTGCATGTGGTGTTGTGTACATGTGGTATTGTGTACACGTTGTACAGGTGGTGTGGTGTACATGTGGCATTGTGCAGTTGGTGTCATGTACATGTGATGATGTGCCCAATAGTGTCCATTGATTTCCATAAGCATGCTATGACTAGTATGATGGTTTTGAGGAAGGTATATGCCTTAGTTATTTGACCTTCTGATGCGAGGAAGCCTTTCCAAGAGATTGATTGCCTAAGATAGGGGATATAAAGGAATTTGGAGTGTGAGTGACTACATGGAAGGGGGTGATCGGATTTCCCAAGGGACTGTGTAGTAGAGAAGGGAAGGCTGAGGATGGATTTTTTTTGTCATTAACATTTCTAGATGGAAGTAGATGCACATTGGCAATGTGCCTTGGAACAATGAGTTGATAGCTATTCACTGAGATGACATCAATGCAAGATTTTAGCATTGGAAATTGGATGTAACTTCGACTTTGGCATCATATTTTGGACTCCTTTGGAAGGAGGTGAATCCTCATACTACTTTTGAGGGTGGAGGTGTAAGCATCTAGATTCCATTGTTGTTGATATGGGTATCATATCCTTTTATTTGCTGGCTGAGAAAATGTGCATATGTGTATATGTGTATATTATTGTAAATATTGCATCGAGATAGATTTATAAAGCTCCATAGAAAATATGCTTATTTTCTTATTGAAGAAAATGTGCATGAGTATATGTAATTGTTATTGTAAATATCATAATGAGTTATATTATAAAGCTCCAGTAAATGATATGTTTCTCATGTCTCAATAGTGGTCATTATCAATATTGCAACGAGCTAAGTTATAAAGCTCCATGGGAAGTATGTTTTATCTTCAACATTTTACTGGTTTATAGGTGTCATTAAACACTGAGGATGGTGTTCCCCCAAGGGGGAGGGTTCTCTAACAACCCTGGTGAAAATTCCATGTATCAAAAGTTCATTACGGAAAAATAATAATGGCAGTTATGGGACACTTATTCCAAGTTGAATGTTCAGAAAAACATCCTAGTGTGGGTGTTCATTTAGTTTATTATGGCTAAGGAAATTCAAAAGGATTTGGAAAGGCATGAGGCATTATTTGGAATTTTATTTATGAAAATAATGGAAATTAGGAGAAAATGAAAGTGAAAGTTCACAGTTTTCATGTGAGGAGGAAAATGAAGGAAAATAATAGAAAATTGAAGAAAATAGAGGCTTCATTGATAAAAAAGGATTTTGAGGATTATAGACCTTTTTTTAGTCCAATTTTGGAGGTCTCTCTCTATTATCCCTCTCTTACACTCTTGGACACTTAGAGTTTTCTTAGAGGACTTTAGCATTGGATCAAGAAAAGAAAAGAATGCAAGACGAAGCAAAGATCAAGCAAGGAAGAGTAGGATCTAACAACTACAGTGGGATAATTTACATGTATTGATTTGCATGTCTGATTTCCTTGCTAGGTTTGGCATGCATGTGTGCATTTGGTTCTCTTGTTGTCATTGGCATGGGTTTTTCCACGTGTGACATTGTTTTTCAGCCTAGCCTTGCCATTTCTAGTTAGCTATGGTGTGGTGGGTTCTTCTGTGTGTGGTTGAGATGGATTGTTGAATGGACTCAAAGCTGAGTGGGGTGGTCCTAGGATTATTCACAAGGCCTAGGAATCACGAGATGGGATACACGATAAATCCGAAATTTGAACACCTTGATTAAGCCTAGGAATCCCTTGACCAGTGAATGGCGGGATACATGGTAAAGCTCAGTGGTGAGTACCCTTGATTGGGCCTGGGAATCCTGAGATGGGATACATGGTAAATACTAGAGGGTGTGGACATTGTAGACCTATGAATTCCTTGAATGGTAATGGCAGGATACACTGTAAAACCAAGAGGATGGGATGGACAAATCCCTGAAGGTGTAGGTGGAGATATTCGGTGGCATCCATGCTTGTTTTTGGCCTAATGATCCAGTGAGGATTGTGGTAAAGCCTGGTATTGTATGTTTATTGTTTATGGCCTAGTGATCTGTTGGGGATTGTGGTAAAGTCTGGCTCTATTTTTTAGGGTGAGTTAAAGTAGCCTCGAAAAGCGCTAGATGATTTTGTTATAAGCCCCACATTCACACTTGGAATATGGAAAATAGGTAGCTAAAAGAAATATTTGGTTTAGCGAATCTATGGTCGGGTGGTATGTGGATGTCCTAAACCTGGTTGGCCTAATCATTCATTCATAAGAACTATTTCTCCTTGGTATTTTATGAGAAAATATACCAGTTCATATGATGCATTTATGGTTGATGTATCCTTGTTATTTCTATTGGTTATATGCTGGTTATGAGCATGTTTTATGATAGTGGTGATGTATGCCTCTCATCATGTTTTAATTTCTAAATTAATGTATAGTGAATATATGACCTAATAGATGATAATTTAGCTAATTTGATAAGGCATCAATTCTTCTTATCAATTCTTAGATAAGTATGATACCCTTATGCTCAGATCTATTGTTATGACTTATATAATGCATATTTGTGACATGTTTGATGAAATTTTTGTCATGGCTAGTAGGGGTTCAGCCAATTATTTGTTCAATTATTTGCATTTGCATCATTGTTTTGATGTTACTTTTAACTACTAAAAGTTTCATGTGGTTCTAGGCAGTGTCCTCAGTCCTGACCCTGGAAAAGTGGCAGAGAATCTAGGATCGCGGGATCAAAACTAGCTGAAAAAGGCCCTAGTCGCTTGCATGCCCATTTTGTGAGAGTGAGTAAAGGGCCCTAATCACATGCATTCCCATCTCATGGGAGCAACTGAGGCTCTAGGGAAGTTAAATTTCAGTTTGTCTTAAGCGCTAGTCACTTGGGTAGGATGGATGGCTCATGGGGGTTATGTTGCAAGTGTAGAAGGTCAGGTTGTCTATGTCCCGTCAGTTCCACTTCCTAAACTATATATGGGGATCTGAATCAGATTGTAGTAGCCTCTCTTCAGATGTTTACCCTGGCGGACTGGTTAACTTGGGGAAATGTGGGAGGAGGGTGTTACAAAAAATCTCAAGGTAAATACTCAATATTGTTCATAATGGATTCCATAAGAAAAGAGAGTGAGAGGGTAAAGGACACAAAATGTATTTTATCTCCTTCTCTTAAATCTTAAATTTTGACATCTGGAGGGTGTATTTTAAAGTATATATTTTTAATTAAAAAAATATTTCTAAAGATGACGTGGACTTTTAATCTTATATGAAAGGTATTCTCACAACGAAAGTTACTACTAAAATTAGTTGGTGGTTAGATGGGTCTAAGCTTAATGTACAAGAGGAAGATAAGTTTTTCTTATTCTTTATTGTTTGATCTTGTGTTTGTCTCTAATTATTCTTTCTATACTGTTTTCTTCCTAATTTGCTATTTTTTGCATTGTTTCCCCTAAATACATAGGTCTCATATTGTCTAGCTTAGCTAATACAAAACAAGGCAGCAATGTGTTTGTGGATCTCACTTATTAGCTTCATTTTATTTTGTATTTTCCTCATATGTTTTCACTTGTAAAGTTTGAAATCAATAAGTTATGTAAGATAATTAGATAGGATCCCTTTTTTCTTTAGGCAAGTGGTAAGGAACCCAGTAAAGATAATTTTCTTAGGAAACCCTTTTTTACTAAGGCATGGCATCAATATCTCCTTCTACACAAAATAGGGTATTCTTTCTTTTTGACTACTTAGTTGAATATTTGACCAAAATGTCAAAGACTCACTCATTTGTACTTAGTGGTAAGTGAATGTTATAGAATAAAAAAATTGTGTCTACTTCAAAGGACATTCAAAATGGAATGTTCTACCTTTCATGAGTGATAATAAGTAAGATGAATTTGGAAAAAAAACTTTAATGATTTATCAATCATTTCATTAATCTACCATTTTCCTAGAACTATTATATCGTTGATATTCCTTCAAGTTTTCTCACAATTTACAACAGATGAAACCCTTTACTTATCACAAAAAGAGACATTATATAGAGATTTATTCACTCTTATATATCACTTGGGCTTAAAAAGATCATTGTCACCTTAAAAAAATTGATTCACAAAGTGCAAGGTTTGTGTCCCATATTTTTTTCCTTAAAAAATGAGAAAGAGTCTCTTTTCTAAATGAAATACATTGTACTATTTAGGAACATAACATTTTAATAAATCATGGTTTATAAATTTAAACTTTTTAATAAACCTCCTAAACATACATTAACCCCCTAACATCTTAACCCCATTCCCCTAAGCCCTTAAACCGCTAGTCCCTAAGCCCATAAACTAATTAACCCCTAACTTGACCCTGACCATAATAATTAAATAATATTTCTCCACATCAAGATGACAAAATAGGTTAAATACCTCCCAAAAAATATAAGCATTTACAATAGAAATACAATACAATTTACAATACAAAGACATATAATCTAAAATACAATATACATATAAACATTTACCAAAAAATTATACAATAAAAAGACATATAATGAATAAATTACCAATGGATGATATCCATGCCCACCTTTAGTGTGTCCATGGTCTCTACAATGCCATTTAGTTGTTTTTATTAGAAGCCTCCTTAAATTCAAGCCCTTGCATATTTTACAAAGGAAATAAATTTTCGATCCTTCAAAACCCTCGATGCCAATCCCATGTCTCGTTGGCCTCGAGGAATGTTATGTGACATTTTTCCTCACCAAACTTTCAATAATGGATTTCCTCAAAATTTAACCTCAAAATAAGCCTACAACCTTTCAAAACAAACCTACTTGTGTTTCCTACTATGCCAAAATTATGTTATATAGCAACTATGTCAAAGTCATATATATATATATATATAATATATATTAACCTTATATATAATTATAATATTAATTTTTATTTTTTATAATTAGTTAAACTCAACATAAATTGGTCCTAAATTAGACGTTGTCAAATGGAAAGACGTCATTAATGGTGGAATTGACAGTTATACAATGATTCCCTAACATTTGTTTGATATTGAACTAAAAGTCATATATTCAATGGTATATGCACTCCTGTTGGATATTCGATGGTAAAGGAACTTCCATCTGATATTCGATAACTGTCAAGAGTTTAAAAAAATTTAACAAAAAATACATTTAAAATCTAACAACTTTTCTAATATTATCCCTTCCATCGAATTTTGTCATCATATTTTTCGCCCATGTCTATTAGTGTCCTAGAATAATATTACAAACTTCAAGTGTGGAAACATCACATAGTACTGTATCTTTGAAGGCATTGATATTATAGGATAGGTGACATTGATGATTGAGGTGAATGCCTCATCCATAGGTCAAACAAACAATGGTGTATGGTTAGGGGTGTGACATTATCTGCAAATTCAAAATCTTGATGACCTCAATTGAGATCAATTTATTCTAACTGCATTACTAACAATTACATGTAGTGGGGTCCCCTTCACCCAATTCTATGAATGGAAGAGGTGCTCCCCCTCCTTAGGTTACTCTAACACTTTAGTTGGATATTTTCAGTCATGATGGTAGCCCTAAATTTTGCATCAATCAAAATTTTTTCTTTACCTTATTCCACGTCATAATATGAGTTAGAGTCTATTTTTTTGTCTTTGAGGTCAACAAAAAATGATTATTTCAAGTAGCATTCATTAGTGTTTTCATGCAAGGGACTTTTGTGGAACTCACACCACTTTCTATTATTTTTATTTGAATTCGAATTCCCATTACCTTTCTTTTCCTGTGACTTAGGATAGTTGTATTAAAATTGACTCTCCTTTCCTTGTCCTTCATTTTGCAAGATAGGGCCACATTTTCAAGTCTTTTCTCCTTGCAAATTTGCAAATCCATATTCTCACTTTTTCCTCTACTTCAATTTTTGTTCAATTTTGACAAAATATTAATATGTAACTCCCAATCATGAGAATTTCATGAAATCCTTGTTTGTTTAGATGCTCCTAAATAGACGATTATGTTTCTTCATAAGCAAGTGCTACGTAGAGTCTTTGATACCCATATTTGATTACAAAATAGGGAAAATATTGGTGTGCTTTGGCATTGTCTAGTCTCTCTCATATTGCAAAGTTCTTCACCTCATGTACTAGTCATCATAGTTCCCTATAGGGTAGAATTATTAGTTGTGGGTATCAACAAAATATTATCATGTGGGTCTAGTAACCCGTTATGTCTCTCCCGGTAACCTACCCATAAATATTTCATATGCAGAAAGACTTTTATAAATGCTAAGGTGATCATTTCATTGTTAGAAAAAAATGGGTATACTAATAGCACTCTAGTAGATTTAACCATTTCTCCAAAACATTTACATCTATTTGGCATTCAAATAAGGGGATATTAAATTTAACTTGTACCTTGAAGGGTGTCACACCAACAGAACTGCGAGTTGTTGAAGACGCCTTGGCCAATGTTGGTAGTTGTCGAACGATTTGGAGAAATTTTCCACCATATCGTTCCTATGTCACATAAGTGCTTCCTCAAGAAACAAATTCAAAGGATATCTTGCTCTGTCATCTCTATTTTCTTATTCTATGGGAGGCCACTTTGGTTGGTGAAAATAAATATTCTCAAGTGAAACTAGTCGAAAACCCAATTCTCCATACCTTGACGTTGTCAAGGACATGAATTAGGAAACAACAAGGAGAAAATTGCTCTCATAAAATGATCTCGGTTGCAAAAGGAAATAAATAAAAGGTATGAAAGGAAATGAAACACACACAAAGAGAAAAATAGAAGAAACATAGAAACATAATGAAAACCCAACTCTTATTAATAAATATAATAACATAATATTATAGATATTTTGGTTACATGACCTCTTAACATAAAGAAAGAGCCCTAGAGGTCCAAATCGTAGTCTTAGAAGATGAAGTGCCAAAAGATATATGGGCCCTAAGGTTGTTAATTGGAATATCAACTTTCGAAGGAAGAAAATTTTGCATACAATATTCATTTCGGTGGATAACAGCTTATTGGAAAGAACTATTGAAGGAATATAGATCTTGGCTAGGGCTAGATCATGCCATGGAAACCGTAGCCCTCCAAATGGGCAAAAAAACATCATTTAGGCCCTCAAAACATTCCTAAAAGCTTGTGACCAAAAAACCATAAAAAACTACAAAGAAGATAGAAAACCATTGAGTTAGTAGAAGAGGATATCCACCTAGATCACTCTAGAAGTTAGGGTTTGTGATTAATCTTGAAATTAGTCTCAAACAAGTCATGTTTTTATTTTCAATATAACATTTTTAGCTAGGAAGTTTTAGTTAGACAAATTGTGTAAAGCTTGAAGAGAAATATAATAGTACAAGTAGCCATAATTTCATAGTTTCTTTCATTATAATTTAGAGATAATTCTATGGAAGATAGAGTTTACAATTATTCTTAAAATCAATTTTAAAAGAGTCACCTTGAAAATTTAATATAATTTTTTTTAAGTGAAATTCTAAACTCTTAAATTTTAAAATCTAAAATAACATAAGTTACCTGTGGTAACTTCTCAAATTTAAACTCATTATAATTTCATTGTAATTTAATTTAAAGGATCTCAATAATTGATAACATATCTCTCCTCTTTAAAAAAAAAATTACATGTTCAAATTGGAAAGGAAATAAAGCGTTGCAGCATCATCTTTATCACCGTAACTCAGGTTTGGAGAAACGCATAAGATTTTACAAGACCAAATGTAAAACATAACGATGAGAGCAACTTGGTCTATGAACTTTATTTGGTGATGGAACTAAGTTAGCCCATTACATCCAAAATACGGGGAAAATGCTGAGAAGGCTTGAAAAGCCTGAAAAATACATCATTACTATAAATTTAAAGAATATTTTCATAGGATCGCAAACTGATTTAATTCGAAATCTCTATGGCTTATGGGCCTGCTGCTCTTGATAATATAATATAGCCCCTACCGTCAAGGTAACTAAATCCTGCATGGAACAAATAAAGCACAAGATTTCTGGTTAGAAATTGACCGAGTCATTGCTATATCCATATGTAAAGGAATGAGATGTTTACTTCCGACTCGAATAAGATATGTACCTGATTATTAAGAAGTTTCGTAAGTGTAAAATAATGGTCTGCCTAGAAACCAACAGATGGAGAGGAAGCGGGAGCACCAACAGTTAGAGAGGAAACGGGAGCAAGAGCAAATGATTCGGCTACTATGCCTGATTTCGACTCAGATATAACCTCGCTTATAATCCGCCGGTCTCCACTTCGGTGAGCCTCGCATAGGCGGGGCAAGTATATGCCTGCACAACACATATACAATGTATATATTAATCATGGGCTAACTTCAGATATAGAAACTATATCTGCAACCATATGATATCTCATATCGAAAGCTTATGATTATGTCTATTAAATATCGAATGTTGACTAGTATAATCACCTTCCCCTGCAGCGAGGTTGAAGTAGAGATCGAGGATGTTGGGGCACTTGTTGTAACAATTTGGAGAGCATAGTTTCTTTGTAAAATGGCCATCTGCTAGAGCGTCTGTAGACATCCCCACAGCCAATCTCTCTACGCCACATGCATTCATGCATTCTTCCGTTTCTATCCCCTCATTAATTTCCTCCGCAATAATGTCAGAAGACTGCGCAGATTTACCAAATTAAATGTAATATTATCCCCTAATTATTTAGGTTATAGTTTTGGGAGTTGTTTTTTGGGATTTTTAGACTAATTATACGGCGAAAACTTGAATTTCAAAAGTCCAAAAAATTGTACTAAAGCTAACTTCATAAGTTAGATCAGAGGTTTAATTCCCATAAATTTTGTAAACCAATCCCGAACAAAATTATATATGCTTGAAAATTTACTTATATACAATTTCTTCAGTTATAAAATATAAATCATTTACTTATATACAATTTCTTTTTTCAGTTATAAAATATAAAGGAGTTGTCTATAATGCGACTTTTTGGAGATTCCGGTGACGGAATCCGGCGGAAGAAATGAGGTTAAATCTCGATTTTTAATAGTTAAAATGGTTTTTTAACTGCATATTTGGATTCAGCGCCCTGAAAAACTCCTGGGAGCCATTGATTGTGCAGAAACTAGCTATTAAACTTGGGATTCCAATAAATCGCTGCCGGATTTTGACCAGAAAAAACTGCCAGAAAGCCTTTCAAAAAGTCGCGTTATAGACTACTGCAAATATAAATCATGTAAAATGGATAAGAAATGTCCTTATCAGAATGCAAAATGGTTTGAAAACGATGTAAACTCACCTGACATTCATACTGCACATTGCCATCCCTCAAGATGGACTTCTCAAGCACGCAACGTGCTCCAGAGGACGACACAGAAAACGCGCAAACTTCCAGTGGAAGATTCTCGCATACTATTCGCCCTGGTCATTAATTATTTCCAATTGTAAGCACTTTCTAGACTAAAATATTACTAAGGGAAAACCACTAAGGTAGCCAACCACAAGATTCTCGATGAGATAAAATAAAATCAATTGTCTCCGAGTACAAACCGTAAACAACTTGCGGAGTTGTAACTGAAATAAGGGCTAAGGTCGTCAGAAGAAGCTTCATAACGCCCATTTTTTCTTTACTGCTCTGACTCTCGGTTACAACTCCGTTTTCCTGTAATTGGATGTGAATAATGTACGTAGCACCACTTCATATAAATATTTATACAAGTAGCAAATGGGTATAATATTAGGAAATCCGTATAGAAGTGTGATTGACAGGTGTGGGATTCTGTTTAGGCGAAATGTTTGGATAGTAGTTTTAACGTAGAAGCCTCTGGCCAAATTAGGGGTAGTGTAGTCTAACTGGCACCTAATTTTCCAGTGAGTTTGGACGAAATATATTGGTTTTACAACAGATATATGGGAGGAATGCGAACGTCCCGCTACATGGTTGGTCTTTCACCCCTAGCCATAAGGCTTGCCGAGCCTGAAGGGTGGGGCTGCCGTTCCGGTCATAGAAATCGATGCTAAACAAAACATTTTCTGTTATGGGGAGGTTAAATTCGCTATTTTAAAGAAAAATCTTAAACTGCATCAAGATTTCGGGAATTTTTTAGATATTCTTAATGAGATTTATATTCAGTTTAGGAAAAAGGTTGAATCTTCGCCATGAATGCTCATCGAAAAAGAAAAAGGGGGTAAATCTTTGGTTGTCATTCCTTGAATTTATCGTGATTCGTTATACATGGGATGTAATGTATCCAAGAAAATAATATAAGGTGTTTAAGGAGATATTCAATGGAAAAGATAAATGAGGTATATTTTGCATTGGAAAGTGTTTTGTGATTAATATTGAGGTTTCATTAGTGTTGGTTGATAATATAGGGGTTTCTCCAAGTTCGAAATTTAGTTAATCTACTTAGTATGGTTTGTGGGTGGTTGCAATGGGCATATGCGTATAGGGATAGTTCCTCCAACTCCACCTCAAGTGTTATGACCCCAAAAACATCTTCATGGATCTAGGAATATCGTGAAATTTTAGAGTGTGTAGCACTAATATTTTTTTATTCACAAGTTTTCCTAGCACATAAATACTTAAATTTGGACTATGCTTACTCTTCTCTTTTAGTTAAGTATGTGCGGAATATATATACACTTAACCAATTTACCATTTATTTAATTATGTACTTCATCACATGTCTACAATCACAATAGTACATATGTCTATTATTGTACTATTGCCATAATATATGGAGCAAACTACTCACAAGCATAATACCCAACACGTGTAATATTGACAAAGATTACATCAAAGAGGCTATCGGCTTACAATCTAGGCAATTCATGCCAAATCATACAATAGAGGCCTTCATGACCAACTCCGATATGAACCTCAAATTCTATTCCCATCAGAGCACAAAAATCCAAAGTTCTCCTTGAACATCAAATTTCAATTAAATGCCAAATTCCAATGGAATGCCAAGTTTCAACCCGAACCCCAAGTTTCAGCCCAACAACAAATTTTAGCTTGAACATCAAATTTTACCCCAAATGTCAAATTTCAGTTGAGTCCATCAAACACCAATTTTTTGAGTAACACAAAATTCTCAAAAGTGGTTGCTTCCACCTACTGATCATCTAAGGGGAGAGGCACATTACATGGTTTTCACATCACAATCTGGCCCACATGTCCACCCATCTAGTAGGATGTGTCCGAGTCATGCCCTCCTCCATCTCATCTCATGCTTTGTTCATTCCCTCCCAAAATCCACCTTGTCTTAACTCCTAAACTTTCTTGTTTGTCCTTGCTCCCTTGCTTGGTTCGTTCATCCTTCTATATTCCACTATATCTATTATGTGTGTTTGTGTGTGTGGATGGTTTGTAACATACCTCGCCTAATCGACATTGTTCATGACCCTTCATTTGGTCAACATTACACATCCCTTATCGAACTCTCATATACCCGTGACTTCTAAGTGATTTTGTTGGCCCCATCCACACATCATCTGACACCTGAACTCGTCTCACCTGACTATTCCATTCCGTATCGTCTTTGTGTTCACATTTTGGTTGACATATCTCATCCCAATTTGCAAGTGCACACATTCTGGGTCACTCATCTCAAGTGTGGTGTGAGCATGTGGGTCTACCTACACCTAGTTGAATCATTCGACCCATCTCAACATATGCTCTCATTCAATTGTCTCAGTCCTCCATCCATATGAACCAAAGCCTATGCAAGTGTATGGGAAATCTTGACCCACTCAACTCGTGTGACACAATTCTCATGTTGTCTTGATTAGCCAATTGTCATCACATGAATCCCCATCCAATGATGATGGAAACACCAAATTTGGTATTGAACTACATAATCCCATGCATGGTCCAAGTGCACATCTAGGTGCACCCATGCTATGTGATATCACAATGTTAGTTAGTCATGGTGCCCAACTGATGTCACTAGCTCATTAAGCCAATATTTCATGTGGTTCTTTCCAAGTCAAGGAATAGCCAAATTTGCATATATATAACAAAGCCAAGACTACCATTTCTTATAAGCTTGAGCACACTCATGCACCCTATTCATTGCAAACCTTGAGGGTCTTACATCCTCCCCTACTCAAAATCATTTCCATCCTAAAAAATCCTCTAATCAACAACCCTATCACCAAGTCACCAAAATATGTCTCATAGTGTGAAGTCAACCTTGTTGATCGGTCACCACACCTCTACTTTGAATAAGCTGAAGGTTGAATCTACGTGATGGATTCCCTTGTGTTTCCAACTAATTAGGCAGTTAATATCATCATCATGTCAAATCCACAAGATCTCTCTTCCCCATGAAGTGCTCCCATTTCTTACAGTGTCCCTCCAAGCATCTCTGACCTCATTCAAGCTGACCATAGGCACCTCCATAGCACCCAAGAACCATGACTCATGAAGACACTCTTTGCAATGAGGGACACTCTAATGGAGCAATGAGAAGGAAGGGTGGGGTAATCTTATGACTACCACCCTTATATCCATCCCATGTCAACTCTACTACTCTCAAGAAAGTGCCTCCATACTTTTGCGGCATATACATCAACAAAGGAGTATAGGAATAGATATTTCCTTCTACCTCTTTGATGAGTTACTCCAACTCAAGATCGTATGACCACTCATTGGCTCCAAATTCCTCTACAATAGTTACAATATCCTATTTAGCACATTTGTACCAGGAATGTGGATTCCCCTCATTGCACTCCAAGGTCACATGTGACTTATCCAGCAAATTTGTGAAGTGATCTAGAAATATCACCTCCACTAAATCCTCTCTTTGATTTGGAACCCTCTCTAAAGTCATGTCTACCAAAGCTAGCATAATTCCTAAATGTTGTACCAAGACATCCTCTACTCATCAAAACCTACCCTCCATGTCGATAATCCTATATTCATCAAAACTTATCCTCCGTGTCTTGAATCCTCTCCTCATGCATTAGAGCATCTTATTTGAACATCTCCTGATCTCAAAGAAACACCATCACCCATATGTATGGATGACACTCGAACTACCATCCTAGCACTACCTCTCACAATAGGCAACATCATTAGTGATGGTATGTAAAATATCATCAAATGATCCAAGTGAGGAATCATGAAAACTAATGCTTCTCTCTGAAACTCTCAGCCTAAAACCACCTCATTGTCATCAAAAGGAATGATAGTAAGAATAATCTTGCCTTACTCGCTGTTGAGAAATCTAGGGCATTAGGATTAGGTAAGTTCTCTTCTAATGAGAACTGCTTGTGAATTATTTTTACTTATTTAGATTAGGTTATTCTCTTTGTTTAGATTATTAGAGTGTTCTTCTTCATCAAATAGCTATCAAAGCATAAATAATAAGGAGACAAGAGACACAGAGCATAGGTGATTAGCAAGCGCCAAAACCTCTCTAACTTAAGAGGAAAACCCAAAACATATTCTTCTTCTTATAGAAAATTCAATTGACGAATACTAAGTCCTAGGCCCTTGACACAACAACCTCTCCAAGACCCAGTCACAAGACCCTTCTTCACTTCTTATTCTACTTGTTAAAGTCAACATAAGTCAAACTGCCTTCTTACACTACTAGTCTGAGTTACTTTGAAATGTTGGTCCCTTTTACAGAGATATGCAATATTTACTTCTACAATTTCACACATGTGAGGTGATGGAGATATTTTAAGATGCTTTCCTCCTTGAATTTACTTGAACACATCCCTTAGTGATCTTGACAAGCATGGGAGGTGGATTGAAGACCTTCTTGATGAATTCTTCAACGATTCATTTGAGATCATTGCAAAACCCTTATTTCAGCCACGTGCGAGGAGATTAACCCAAAAATAATGCCAAATACCTTTGCTCTTCATTTCCTCCTTCTGGTTGGTTATGAGGCAACTCTTCTTGTGATTTTGTGCTCCTTTTCTTGTCTTGGATGCTTGAATGAGCTTTGTCCTAGGTGAGGCCAAGCTTCCTTATATATAGTCGTTTGTCCCTCAAGAATAAGTTAACTTCTCCTTGCGACAAGGCTCACATTTCTTTTCTAGATTATCCTTAGGCTGACTTCAAGTATATCTTGTGACATGGCCTTGGAGGGTTAAAAAAATTTATTTTATAATGAATTACAAGCCCAAATGGGTCTTCGATCCTTGACATTGAATTTACCAGAATTTATGACTTGATGACCAACCTAATAGCTCACAATGGGAGCTTCAACTAAAAATAAAATTCCTTGACCATGAAACCCATTATTCAAGCATTACAAAAATAATTTTATTTTCTTCTTTAGATCAATTACATAAAATAATAATTACAAATGTCATTATGAAGACCGAACCTAGTTACATTTCTTAACACTCCCTCTTAACTATGGAGGTATTCATAATCCATACAAGGTACTTGGACATTCTCAATCTAAAGAATTATCATAAGAAGAGTCGGATTGGTAACCTATCTGTATAGCATCATATCAACCAACATTATCACATAGCAAGGCCCTGACTAACAACTCTATCTCTCCATAATATTAGAGCTCAATGCTGGTGAGACCAATGATGTATAGACACCCTCATCATTGTATCTCTCAGAACATACCCTGCTTGGGTTATCAAAGTGTGTTCCGCCAGGACTATTCTTACCTTGGATTCCCACTCCTAAAATAGTATCTGTCCTCTATGACTACAGTTATCGTTGATGGCCTACCACATCCTCAAAGAATATCAGATGCTAGATGCTTACCCAATCCTCCATTTCATCTTCTGAGGTGAAGACAAAATGATGTGTCTTTCTCTCCCCATGGCCTTCACTAATACTTATGGATGTTAATCCTAATCTATTGCATGACACATGAAGTACAAAACCATATATGTCACTCCCTCTTAACTAGGGACAACCAATCTATTCCATAAAAGGAATTTACCCAAGCTCCCTCTTAATTAGAGACTTGTCTAAACTCACTCTCGACCATGGAATTTCTTCGACTATCTCTATAGGTGGAGATCATGGGATAAATAGCTACTTGTAGGACTCCTTCCTTTGATGTCATAATTTCTTCTTTGTCATAGATTCTACATCTTTTGAGACTTCTTCATAGGGCATAGTCCATCCATCACTTTCATCCATGAGTTAGCCATGTCATTATTCCTTTGATTGGAAAGTGATCCATTAGTCCATATCTAGTCTTCATGCCATATTGCCTCCTTCATGCCACATTTCCTTAAGGATATTTCATCCTAGTACATGAGCATCGATCGTAGAAGGCATCCACAACTCTTCCCTAGGCATCCCTCCATAATCTCGTCTAGATATTATTCAAAAATAAGAAATGAACATTAAATCAAAAATACCTTTGTGATGGTCATTCATCATGATGTATTCCTGTGAGCATCAGCATCCTGCATATATATTGACACATCTCCAAAATATATATACTTTCAAGGATCTCTTTCCTTTTCAGACTTCATCAAAATCTTCATATCTTTCATGGAGATATCATAGTCAAATATTTTAGTCCTTGGATGTTGATTTCTTTTTCCATAGTTTCACATTTCATGATCTCTTTCTTTCTTCACATGTTTCCTTTCCATAAACTTTCAATCAGATTTCCTACAAATATTATCAACCACCTCATATTTCATATGAGACTTATTATGTTGATTTCATCTAGTCAATGTGTGACCCATGCCTTCCTACATTCTTTCAAAACAGGAGATCCTTTTTTTTTATCATGCTCTTGAGATAGATCATTCATCCATGTTACCCGCAACCATATGAAATGACTATATTTTATAAAATACAAGCATACATACCTCATTTTCCTTTAGGTTATATAGACTTCCTTCAACAACTCCCATGATTGAAATAACTTCAATTCCGTGAGTTGCTTCATTTCTTTTGACGTCATTCCACCATCCCATGAATTTCCACAAGTTGGAATTCTTGATGACACACTTGCTTCCTTTTAATTGGTGAACCTTATAATGAATATTCCAAGAGAGGATCTATAGTATCCTCACTCAGCAAATGTTTCCTTTTGAATGATGTATGATGGGCTTTGTACTAGATGACTTTTCCTTTTCTCACAAGTACCACTTATGCTTCTAATGAGGTTTCCAAGGACGACATAGGTGACTAGCATATACTTCTATATTTCATGCTTCTCTATGATGATTTCACGAGCTCTTGCTTTCAATGCTTCTATGATGCCACAATGCATCCTATCATGCTCCTTAGGGACTCATGGTAGCCATATATTACAAAAAAAAAACTTTAAAAAAAAAACTTGAAAATAACTAGGTGAGAAACTATCTCAATCATAGTATAGATCTTTTACTTCCTCTTTCTTGGATTTCTTCTTTTCAACTTCCTCTATTTCTTTGGTAATATGGGCTTCTTATCTTCCCCTTTTGTTATTGTCATTCTTGAGCTTAGGACAATCTCTCTTATAATTCCCATATTCCTGACATCCATAACATTCAACCCTAGCCATGGTTTTTTTCCTTTTCTGAAGACCAAATTTCCCAAACTTTCCTTTTTATTTTTGTCATTATAGCATATACTTGATTTTTCTCATTTGATCCTACATTATTTTTTTCCTTCAGACTGGTTTCTTCAATCTTTCATAATGATCATAGATCCTTGAATGGAGTAGCTTCTTTCTTCCCATAAATGTTTCATGTTACCCAATTCCTTTGGTAGTGCATTTAGTACTATGGTGGTCATCTCTTTGTTAGACATTAATTCTCCCAAATCTTGAAGTTGGTCCCTGATTTCAAATATCTTCATAAATTATGAGGCTATTCCTTCTTCTTTTGATATCCTTAGCTTGTAGATTTTTTGCCTTAATGAGATAACTTCTCCTATAGTGCTTGTGGAAAACAACTCTACCAGTTTGTCATATATTTATTTTAAAGTTTCAAGTTTATATACGTATGGAATGAGGGGATCCTTGATCAATTTTATGAGAATCCTTTGATCCCTTACTTCCCCCTTCATGAACCTTTGCATGTTCTTGAGCATATTCCTTTGGTGGTTTGATTATTGAGCCCTTATCGTGTTCCATGACCTCATTTTCAATGATGTTTATATTTTTCCTCTCTTTCCATGCAAGAATGTTTGAAGCCCCAACCAACCTTTTCTTTGATGATAACTTGAGTAAAGATCCCAAGACTTCTTCTGATGTAGACTTCTTTGATCTAGAGTTTTGGCACTTCCTTGTAGATCCTAGCTTCAAGATTCTTTAGGATGACATAGTCTTTTAGATCTACTCCAATGCCATTCCCAATATTTGGTCCTTTAATGCTTCAGTGTCCCTTGATGATATTCCCTTCCTTGATTTGTCACCTTAGCTCTAATACCATGTTGAGAAATATAGGGCATTATAATTAGGTGATTTCTCTTCTAATGATAATTTATTGTGAATTCTTTTTAGTTACTTAGATTATGTTCTTCTATTTGTTTAGATTAATATAGTGTTCTTCTTCATCAAACAGATACCAAAGTATAAATAATAAGTATACAAGAGACATAGATTGTAGGTGATCAGCCACGCTGAAAACCTCTCCAACTTGAGAGGAAAACCCAAAACAAATTCTTCTTCTTATAGAGACTTCAATTGATGAATACCAACACCAAGACCCTTAACACAACAACCTCTCCAAGACCAAGTCACAAGAGCCTTCTTCACTTCTTCTTCTACTTTCCCAAGTCAACACAAGTCAAATTGCCTTCTTGCACTGCTAGTCTCAGTTACTGTGAAATTTCAGTCCCTTCCCATAGATATGCAATCTGTACCTCTGCAATTCTGCATGTGTGAGGTGATGGAGATATTTTAGGATTCTTTACTTGAATACTTATCTTGGTCATCTTGGCTACAACTGGAGGTAGATTGAAGACCTTCTTGATGACTTATTTAGTGGTTGATTTGATACCACTGCAGAAACCTTATTTATGCCACATGTGCAAGGCGATTAACCCAAAAATAATGCAAAATACCTTCTATCTTCCTCTCCTCCTTATCAATGGTTATGAGGAAACTCTAATTATGATTTGTGCTCCTTTTCTTGGCTTGGATGCTTGACCTAGTTTTATCCTAAGTGACGTTGAGATGCCCTGTGTATAGTGGTATGTCCATCAAGAATAAGTCGACTTATCCTTTAGACAAGGCCAACATGCCTTTTCTAGAATCATCCTTAGGCTAACTTCAAGCATAGATTGTCACATGGTCTTGGAGGGTTAACAAATTTTCTTTTACAATGAATTACATGCCCAAATGGTTCTTCAATCCTTGACATTGACTTTACTAGATATTATGACTTGATGTCCAACCTAATATCTCGCAATGGGATCTTCAACTAAAAATATAATTCCTTGATCATGAAACCCATGATTCAAGCATTACAAAGATAATTTTATTTTCTTCTTTACATCAATTTCATAAAATCATAATTACAAATGTCATTATGAAGACCGAACTTAGTTACTTTTTTCAACAGACACTTACCAAACCTTATCGACACACATCTACTCATACAAAACACTTTCTTCTCCCATGAGTTGAAAGCCTTGAGGGGAGTGTGAAAATGCCGAGGAAACAATCCAAGTTTTCTCACAATGTCCTCCCTCACAAAGTTATGAGTTGCTCCATTATCAATCACAACCAACACTTATCTCCCATCAACATCTACATTAATATAACTTTGCATGTTGAATTTGATGGAGGAGCAAGGATTTCTCTTAAAACCACTCCAAAAGGCCACATCACTCCAACAAATAGCTTATTGACCTATTCTAAAGCTAATAACTTCTAGTTTAATTGGAATTTTCTCACATAATGTTCATTCCTACATATCGAACATGATACTAGCTTATTATTTTTCAAGGCCTCTAATCTCTTTGACCTGATTCATTCAGTACCTTCAAATTCCCCTTATCCTTCTTATTTCCCTTGTCACCACACTCTGTCTCATTGTGCATTAGACCATAATTTCCTTCACCTCTATAATCCAACACTTTATTAGCAACACTAATTGTAGAAGTAATAGTCTAAAAAAAATTTCATTGTAACTCACTCTATGCCCATGAATGAAATACCTTCATGAAATGGAGCAATATGTCTTCCTCTAACACATACTTCATAGCCAACATAAATCCTAAAAATTATTTGATGTAGTTCTAGGTAAACCCCATGTTCTTCAAGAAAATTAATTGATTCTGAGCCATCCAATATTGTCTAGGAAAAAATAGTGCATGCAAAGAAACCTCCATCTCTACCCATCCAACTTTCTTATCTATGATATGACTCACTACAAATTCTTCCACTTAGTTTATCCCCACAACTCAATATTTCCTTTCATAGCCATAGAAAAAACATTAGCCTTGGCCTCATCGGAACAAGTTCTCATCTAATCCAAGTAGTGTTTCATATCCTATCAAAAAACCCCAACATCTGTGCACATCTTGTCTATAACACCCTCCTCCCACATCTACCCAAGTAACCAACCAACTGGGGTCAACATGTGACAAGAATTTACTATGATATGATTCAACTCCCTATGTGTTAGTTAAGGAAGTGGAACCAACAAAAAACACCATACAAAACTTCTACATCAGAAAAAGAAAAAAAATATATAATAATAATAATTAATAATATAATTAAATTAAATTAATTAATTAAAAAAAAAAAAAAATCTTAGGAGCTATCCCAACAAATAAGGTAATCAGCTCCAGGGTCCCACTGAGTTTTTAGACCATAAAACTCCTAGACGCTCCCTTTATATGGACAAGAATGCATCCAAGAGGCTCCAGATGCTTTCATAGCATGGGTATCCATGTGTCTACGGACTTTTCTCTTCATAAATGTTCCTGCGAATTTGATATTTGTGCCACTTTTTTAGGCCCAGAGCCTGGTGATTTCCTAGAACTCCGTGACACTTTAAGAACTCAAATATAACATTAGAACAATGATACAGTAACAATCATTTCAACACAAACTTGACTAGACCCCTACTAGCAATGACACACATTTTCTCAAACATGTCACAAATATGTACTTTATAGGTTTAAACAATAGATCTGAGCATAGGGGTCTCATACTTATATGAGAATTGCTAAGAAGCATAGTTCCCTTATATTATTAGTTGCATTATCATATGTTAGACCATAGATGCATTTTCCATTTAATTACATCTAAAAACATGATAAGAGCCATACATAGTCACTGTCATAATACATGTTCATAACCAACATAATAACAATAGAAATACCAAGGAGACAACAACCATAAAATACACATATAAACTAGTACATTACTCATGAAATAATAAAGAGAAATAACCTCATATTAATGATGCAAAGGCTGCCCAAGTTTGGGACTTCCACAATCCACTTAATTGTACACATGGTTGAGCCAAATATCTCTTTAGCCAATCATCCCTGTTCCATATTCCAAACATGATTATGAGATCTCATAAAACACATTAATCAAAATCATCCAGGGCTTCTAAAGGCAAAACCATCTCAACCCATCAAATAATGAATCCACCTCAAGGTCGGGCATCACAAGTCATCACCATATTGGTCTCTACCCAAGCCTTCTAGGGCTCTAGAGTTTTTGTTCCAACAAAGGCTAACAGGAATAGTAACTCAACCCACAACTTTCTTCAAAATTCAAGAGATTTTGTCAAACCATGGCTTCTACGACTGGTAGCTCAACCTACCAAGCGCTTCTAGAGCATTTTTCCAACCAAGGTTTCCAGGACTAGTAACTCAACCCAAGTTGTTATAGGGATTCCAAATAATTTGTCCAACTAGGGCTTCCAAGAACTAGTAACTCAACCCAAGCTAAAAAAAACATGAGAACCAACCAAAAAAACAAATAAATGAACTGACAATACCATGGATATCTAGGAAATTGCAAGGCTAGGCAAATCCACTGTCAATCTAGGCAATCCACCATGCCAATGACAAATCATGACCAATAAACCACATGCATATGCTATGCATGCCAAAACTAGTGAGGAAAAGATACATGCAACTCAGTACCTAAAAGCAAAACCTACTGTAGTTGTTGAATCCAATGTCCTCTTGTGCTTTCCTGGTTTTTTTTCTCCTTCTTGCTCCAAATTCCATGTTTGCCACACCCCTCCAAGAGTGCTCCAAGAAAACTCTATGTGTCCAAGAGTATGAAAGAGAGACAATAGAAGAAAACTCCACCAAAGCCTGTCAAAATCTTTCCAACTGATCCTCATAAGACTTTTTATCAATAAGGCCTCTATTTTCTTCATTTTCCATTATTTTCCTTCATTTTCCTCCTCACATGCAACCTGTGACCTTTCAACTCCATTTTCTCCTAATTTCCATTATTTTCATAAATACATGTGCCAAAAATGCCATTTTTCCTTTCCAAAGCCTATGACATTGCCTTTACCAACTTCCATTAGCCATAATAAATTGAATGAACACCCTATAGGATGTTTTTCCCACCATTCACCTTGGAATACATGTCCCATGACCATGGTCTTATATATTTTTAGATGGATTTTTAACCAGGGTCATTATAGGACCCTCCCCCTTGGGGGAACACCGTCCTTGGTGTTCAATGACATCTACAAACCAGAAAACCACTGAAAACAAAACATACTACCCATGGAGATTTATAACATGGCTCATTGCATTATTTATAATGATCAAATCCTAAAACATGACAAACATATAGTTTACTGGAGCTTTGTAACACAGCTCATTGTAGTATTTATAATAAATAACCATATATACACACATATACATTTGCTTCACCCAACAAATAATCATACTATCTATGGAGATTTATAAATCCAGCTTGATACAATATTGAAAATAATACACACATATATACATATGCACATTTTCTTAACCAACAAATAAAAGGATACGATGCCTATATCCACAACAAGGAAATCTAGAGGCTCACACCTCCACCCTCAAAATAGTACCAAGATTCACCTCCTTCCCAAGAATTCTAGAATCCACTGCCAAAGTCAAAACTACATCAAATGTCCAGTGTTATAATCTTGTGCCACTTGTCCTGTCAGTGAATAATTATCGACTCATTGTCCCATGGCACACTCCCAATGTGCATTTGATTCCATCTGGCAATGCTAATGACTAAAAAAGATATATCCCCAAGCTTCCCTTCTCTACTACATAGTCCCTCGGGAAATCGAGTCACCCCCTTTTGTGCAGTCACACACCTTCCAAGTTCCACTAACACCCCCATGCTAGGCAGTCCATCCCTTGGAAAGGTTTCCTCACATCGGAAGGTCCAAAAATCAAGGAATATCCCTACCTTAAAACCATCATACCATTCATAGCATGCTCATGGAAATAAATGGACACTATTGGGTACCAGTCTCCCACAATGGCCCTACTCCTGAAGTGATTTACCAACATATTGGTACATGTTCCAATTCATTGTGTTATTGTTGCTAATGCTTGCCACTAGTCTCGATCACCCAACCATCATAGATTAACATCATAAATTAGATGTAACCATCTTAAACCAGAATCATAGATCACATGTAATGATCATAAAATAGAATCATAAATCACATGCATAATAAAACTAAAATAAAATGTTGATACTTATCTTTTAATCAATCCTTATCTTCTACAGTTGTCCTTATTCCATACGCACACTAGATTGGTTTCCACACCCGAAAAACACCCAATGTCTTCTCCTCAACCATGTGCACATACACATAGTGTGCATCACACACATACAACCCCACACAACATACAAAACCATGCAATACATGCATGTACACCTGACATACGATGCATACATCTACACCCAGTGTACAACACAACACTATGTGTACTCCTACATCTGCTGTACACCACAACACAATATATACACCTACACCTAACGCACAACTCAATACATGTACGTAAACATAGTACATCACAATGAATACACATGTCATAATACCACAACTACACAATGCACATACATAGTACCTCATGTACACAACATGCCATGTATGGCATGCACATAATACCACATGTACCCTAGTACCATATGTACAACATGTACCTAGTACCACCTATACACAACACCACCTACATAATGTGTACACAAGATCACATGTACATGGCACCACCTACACAACATGTACACAATTCCACATGTACATCATACCACCTGTACAATATGTACACAACACCAGACATACACAACACCACATGCACATGTACATGACACTACATGTACATAGCACCATATGCATGACATGTACACAACACCACATGTAAAACATGTACATAACACCACATGCTCATAACACCACTTGTACAATCATGCACACAACACCATAAGTACATAGCACCACATGCACAACATGCACGCAACACCATATGTACATAGAACTGCATATTGAACATGTACATAGTACCCTATCTACACAGCATTGCATATCCAACATTCACACAACATCATACATACAACAAGCACACAACATTATATGTACACAATACTACATACATTACATGTACACATCACCATAGGTACAATCATTGAATATACAACATGCACATCATATACACAATAATAGTATTGCACATCCAAAACCACATTGTCTATACCTAGCAACCTTGCTTCTAGTGTGTCTCTATCATCCATGCTTATCTTAGCATGCTGCGAATCTCGCTACTTTCATTCAACTGATCTATCCCTCATATTTACGTATCATAACATAACATAGTCACAATACAAACATACAATATCAATTCATATCCACATCATACTGACCTCATATATTTGTTATGACTACTCTCACACTTGACTCCCCATAAGACTAGGAACCTCGTCATGCCACTTACCGGAATAAGAAATCACTCCTCCACTAGAATGATCCCTGATAACCCTGTCAGATAGTGACATAGATGCATGGTTACATACATACATAGACATAAATATTAGCATAAAACAATCATGATCCTATCTGACATGAACAACATACATACACAAATACATATGTATATAAACATCAACATAATCATGATCATAACATAATTACCAGATAGCATAAGGTAAAGGTTAAGAGAATTCCTTTTATCTGTGGACACCATGCACAAAATTGAGAATGGCCGTTCCTAACATAGCCAAGGCATCTAACACCTCAAATCCATTTACTTCACCTTTCTTGTTACCTTTCTCATGATTGTACTTCCACTATCCATTTACACCAATGGACCAAACCAAGGATAATTTTAGGGGCGAATGTTCGCCCTTTGGCGAAATTAAGGGGTTTTAAATTTTTAGTGGGCGAATATTTTGTAT
>APFE030590257.1:43518-85104 GCA_000404065.3 Pinus taeda | reverse complement strand
TATATATACATATTATATTATTCATAAAATCGCCTTCCATTTTTCCTATATACCATGGAGATTCGCCCATTTATTATATTTATAAATTTAGGGGGGGTTCTTAAAATTTTCCCTGGACCAAACCAATGCAATAGATTGTCATATTGTTACCTTCAACTTCCCTTAATCATGCACTGAGCTTCATCCGGGTCTTACATTGCCTACTGGGTTTCATTCATCTCTCCTTGAGCTCCATTAAATTTCCTCTTTCCCACCCAATTCCCAAGAATCAAAACATAAAAGAAAAGAACAAGAAGAAAACAAAAGAAAACCATGAAAACCAATCACAATATGACATCACAAACAAAGTGGTATGGCCACTCACCAGACGTAAACAAAGATGCAATCAAACATAAAAAATCACAAAACACCAATATCACAAGACTAGAAAAATTGCCATGACTCAATCCCTATGGTTCCCAAATCCTCCGAGGGAAATCCCAAGCTGAGCCTTCTTCACGACTTCATGGGAGTCTCTTTTTCTATGAAATCCCTTGCATCATACTGCCATAAACATAAAATTTTCAATGCATAAATAAACATAACAATACACTAGTTACATTATCTTGTTGTGCCAAGCACACTGCCTTGTAAGCAAACACATCTGTGCCATGTCTCAAGGGACTTTAATTCCCTTCACAGATCTATCTATAACTAGACACCATCTATTATAAATATCAAATAGATGTCCATGAATATAGCACATATCCACATAATTTTAGGAAAAATCAAGTTTAATAAGACTTTCTGTATGCAAAACACTCATTCATTTGGAATTGCGATTCCTAAACATAACCAAAGGAATTTTCACCCAATTCCTTTCTTCTCCCTTTTCCTTGCTACAATTGAGTCTTACTATGCATGGTCACATCACCCAATTATTATTTATATAAACATATCAACTCTTACCTTGTCAAGCTAATACCAAGCATGTTTCCCTACAACTACCCACACATGTTAGTCTCACGTTCTAAGAATCAATACACCATGTATATTAATTTTAAATAAACCTTTACCAAGTGTAACAATCATGTCATACTCAATGAACTCGCATTCATCATTCATAATACATAATGTTGCAACTATCACCTACTTACACTCAAGTACATACCAGTTGATTCAACACATATGTATTAGTGCAACCATCTTGAAACAAGATCATCTCTTCATGCAATCTTATAGACACATACCCATATCATTCAATTAATCAAATATTCAAACAAACTATAGATGACATAATAAACATCAAACACTAAAACCCCAAATATATGAGAGAATCAAGCATTCAAACACCAAATAGATGGCATAAGTAGAAAATCGTGTAGGTTCACAATCTCATGTAATCTACTAAAACAAGAGATAAGAATCTACTTCTACTCTTTACAGTAGAAACCCATAATGATCGATGAAAACAATAATCAACAAGAGGAAGAACATCAATGGCACATAACACAATAAATATCCCAGAAAAGCCACAACTCAAAACCCCACTATATATATTGCATTAGTTAGAAATCCAGGATGATATTACAATGCTTGTTCTCACAACAACAATCTCAACACTGAATAAAATCAATCTCCAACTCACAAGAAAAATCTTGGCCAACACTTAGCCAATTATCCTCCTCTCCAGGTCCTTATTTCCTTGCACCCTTGGCTAAATAATTTGGATGAATACAATATTCTCTGCTCAACCTTCAGCTTAACTTACACAAGTATTTCGTATCCTCCACCTGATGACTTCCTTTGGCCAATACTTAGCCAGATTTCCAAGCCTTCAAGCTTCTAATTCTTTACAAAATTCCTGGCAGAATTAGCCCATATTTAAATGGAAATTCGTCATCCATAACCTACGCAATCCCTTTGAGGTTCAGTTCTTGATAGCATGCACCATCTCTACAACTCAGAAAATTATACAACAAATACTACACTATTCCTACACTCTAGTCTCGACTGGTTCTTTCTCAAAATCAACATGCATGAGTTTCTGATGAGGGAATCTTCGGTTAAATAGAATAGCACTAGTTAATGCATTAGTGAACCAATTGACTGTTAACTCACTATTAGTTTCTCAAACAGTTTGGAACTAATTTAACTTGAATTAACTCAGTAAATTGAGTTAACTAATTACAACTCATACTTGACTCATCCTGGACCCCTATAATATAGGGAGAACATATACATGACTTCAAAAAGACTTCCAACTCGAAATTCCTAAGTTAACTAAGTCAACTCACTCTAGTTAACTATTACAAGTTGCTATGAGAATAAAATTTGATTTTAGTTATTAGTTTAATTCAAGGACAAATTAAACTAGAATTTTTGGATTCTGTTTTTATCATTTCTTGTTGCTATTTTAAACACTCCCTCTCAACAAGAAAGGAATTCAACTCAATCCCAATCCTAAACCTTTTGAATGTTATGTATGCAACACTTCTCTCTAGTTTTGTTGCTTCAACAACTCCAAAAAAAATAAATCCAACATGAATCAGAATGATGCCTCTATCATCAAAGTATATGACTACTATTTCCTTTGTCGACTAAAAAACTTTGCGCTTCTGATGACTCTGCCTTTATGCACTATTGTCAACCCTTCTCTAAGATTCTTCAGTATTTGACTACTCTAGCCTCTGTCACTTTGATCTCTGACTACATCAATCCCATTGATTCCTCCTACTACTATGTACTTTGGGCTCCCATAGTAAGGTATGATCCAAGAGATAAAACCACTCAATGGGCCCTACCCAATTTCACCCTTCTTGGGACTATCACTTCACATAGCCCCACCTCACACATGGAGGTATGGATACACGTGATCCCTCTGCCCACTTGGCTTGAAATTTACCCCTACTAGAGGTCTTTGCACGACTAGATGCCTCCACCGAGTCTCCTCTGAGCTTCTCCAATTATGGTTTCTTCACAATTATCTAAGAATTCTTATTCTCTACCTAAGTGGAACTCTCCAGCTTCTCTAGTTGCGGTTGCTCCACAACTTCTTGAAGCTACTTCAGAGGCTTCTTCTTGGGCTACATGTTAAGAGGTAATTTACTCTCCCTCTCAATCACAAAGTCACTAACCTTTTCCTTACTCCTCAAGGATTTACATGCATCCTCAAGAGAATACAGGTTTTTGACCCATGAACTGATTTGTTTCACCTGACCCATGGTGATGTGTCTAAGGAAAACCTTTCTCTTACTAAGATCCACATCATAGCCACGGTCTTCCAATACTGCGACTGAAACAAGATTATTCTTTAGTCTTGGAACATACATCACATTTTTTATCCTAAGAGGGGAGCCAGACTCCCTCTAAAAGGTAACCTTATTGATCTTGGTAGCTCTATACCTCTGGTCATCTTCAAACTCTATGCTCTGCTTGAAGTCTTTCTCCTCAAAATCACTAAATAGATATCTATTCCCAGTCATATGGAATAAGGCACCACTATCAAGATACCACATGCCTCCCATGGCAATGTCACCCATGCATGAAATGAGAAAGAAATCAAGTTTGAATTGTGATGCTAGAGCTTCACCTACTGTTGCTATTGTTAGCTCCTTCTTGATTGCTTTCTTTTGTGGAAATTCTTGGCATAGTGCCCATGCTCATGATAGTGAAAACAATAGACTTTGATCAAGTCCATATTCTTTCCACCCTCCTTGCCTTGGCACTTCTTTCCCTTGGCCAACTTTGCCTTAATCGCTAAGGCAAAATCCTCTTCAACTTCCTTAGAAGAGGTCCCATCTCTGATGTTCCTCCTCATCTCATCTTGCATCAAATGCGACCATAGTTGTTCCCAATCCGACAGCTTCTCTTGACCATTGACAGAGTCTGGATAACTATTCCAACTCTTTGGGAGTCAAAGAAGAGAATGACTCACCATATCCTCCTAGAAAACTGTGATTCCAACACTTCCAACTTCATCATGACATTGAGTGAACTTGCTCAAGTAATTTGGAATTGATTCGCTCGCCTCCATTTTGATTTTCTGAAGTTTATCTTTCAGTTCCAACTTCCTTTGGTCATTGTTGCTTTGGAAAGTGTCCTTCAATTCTTTCCACATAGCATGCGGATTTTCCATCCCATGGAGACTTGAGACAATGTGGTCTTGAAATCCCTCAAACATTATCTGCCTCACCCTTTCCACACACTTCTTCCATTCGATCAAATTCTGAGCATCCGATGTTCATGGCTTAGGAATGTCTTAATCAATGAATTCCTTTAAGCCATTATCCTCCAACACGTCCTCCATCTTTTCCTTCCAAGCTATATAATTTGAGCTGGCATCCAAGGTATAATCGAGCCGCAAACTCTAGAACATCATTTGTTGATCCTAAAGTATGTATTGCAAATTTGAATTTCACCTCTAACCTTGAACTCAAAAATTTCGAAATTTCCCATAGTATGTTGTTCTCAGCTCCGATACCATGTAGAAAATCCTGTAGATTCACAGGCTCATGTAATCTACTAAAATAAGAGACAAGAATCTACTTCTACTCTTTACAGTGGAAGCCCATAAAGATAGATGAAAAAAACAATCGACAAGAGGAAGAACATCAATGGCACATAACATAATAAATATTTGTGAAAAGGTACAACTCAAATCCCACTATCTGTATTGCATTAATCATAAATCCAAGATGATAATACAATGATTGTTATCACAAGAACAATCCCAACACTTAGTAAAATCAATCTCCAAATCACAAGCAAACTCTTGGCCAACACTTAGCCAATTATCCTCCCCTCCAAGTCCCTATTTCCTTGCACCCTTAGTCAAAGAATCTGGATGGATACAATATCCTTTGTGCAACCTTGAGATTAACCTGCATAAGTATTTCCTATCCTTCACCTAATGAATTCCTTGTGCCAATACTTAGCCAAATTTCCAAGCCTCCAACTTCTAATTCTTTGCACATTTCCTAAGATAATTAGCCCTTATTTAAAGGGATATTCGTCATCCATAACTTGCGTAGTCCCTTCTAGGTTCAGTTGTTGATTGCATGCACCATCTCTACAACTCGGAAACTTATACAACAAATAGTACACTATCCCTGCACTCTAGTCTCAACTGGGTCTTTCTCAGAATTGACATGGATGAGTTTCTGATCAGGGAATCTCCACTTAACTGGAGTAGCACTAGTTAATGCATTAGTCCACGAACTGACTGTTAAATCACTATTAGTTTCTCAAACAGTTTGGAACTAATTTAACTGGACTTAAATCGGTAAACTGAGTTAACTAATTACAACTCATACTTAACTCATCCTAGACCCCATAATATAGGGAGAACATATACATGACTTCAGAAAGACTTCCAACTCGAAATTCCTATGTTAACTAAGTCAACTCACTCTAGTTAACTATTCACAAGTTGTTATGAGAATAAAATTCCATTTTAATTCCTAGTTTAATTCGAGGACAAATTTAACTAGATTTATGGATTCTGTTTTTATCTTTTCTTGTTTCCTTTTTCAACACTTGAAACAAGATCATATCTTCATGAAATCGTATAGACATATACCCATATCATTCAAGTAATCAAATATTAAAACAAACTATAGATGACATAATAAACACCAAATAATATAACACTAGATATATGACATAATCAAGCATTCAAACACCAAACACATGACATAAGCAAACTCATAACTTAGTGTATCTCAGGGTAGGCTATCTTTTCTGCATAATCAATCTAGATTATAATGATATATCTTCACAACATATCAACTCAAACATAAATAAGGTCATGATATCCATAACAATAACTAGCTAACACGTTCACATCATAAAGTCATAAACAATTTTCATTCATGCATAACAATCACATATGCATTGTCAGTCTAGATTAGTATGACATAATATCACAACATATTAAGTCATACCATAATGTCATAACCCTAACCATTTTCATAGAACAATCCAAATTATTATGATGCATATAACATCAAGATCATAATGTAGTAACCCTAATCATCAACATATAACCTAATCATCAAGATAACTATCATATAACCACAATAAGTTAACCTATAACATACTCATCAACAACATAATACATAATCACCAAGTTATCTAGCATAAAAAAAACAATAGAAATGCATACAACCACTGGTTACTATCATTCATTACTATCCGACACATGTGCATACGACTACCAACTAGCATCTATCATGTATGTAACCATAACATTAGTACAATGAAAGGCATACACATAACTATAATGCATATAACAATCCTTAAGCTACATACCAACATTCCCACCATACAAACCTAAATGACGACATGGTCTTGCCTCGAAGTCCAATGTTGCAACTTCATTTTGATGGTCTACAACCCTTGCTCCATCTAATCCAACACATTAGCATCATAACATACCAATATCATCATTATGACCTAATTGCATACAATGAATGCACAATGCATGTCTAACCTACCATAAATATATAACCATAACCATGACAATGCATGCATAACAACATATAGACATTGATATGCATAATAAATCCATATACAACCATACTCTCATGATGACAGATTCCACAATAACACCATCAACCTTCACACGGCGACATCACTAAAACCATGATCAACACCATGCAAATGCAATAAGCACATGAACTACAGTCATAAGGAACACATATGAAACTAACATGAATGCATGATTAATACACCACCCATCTAGTCTAAGGGGTGAACCATGCTCTGATGCCACTCTATAATACTCTCCTCCCACATCTACCCAAGTAACTAGCCAACCGGGGTAAACATGTGACTAGAAGCTAATATGATATGATTTTGACTCCCTATGTGTTAGTTAAGGAAGTGGAATCGAGGAAACACACCATACAGACCTTCCACATCAGCAACAGAACTCCCAGGAGCCATCCCAACCACTTAGCTAACTAGCCCTTGGGTCCTACTAATGTTTAGACCATTAAACCCCCGAAAACTCCCTTGATATGGAGAATCATACATCCAAGAGGCTCTAGACTCACCCACAACATGGGTATGCATGTGTTTTGGGACTTTTCTCCTCAGACTTGTGCTTGCGACTCCGAGATTTGTGCAACGTTTTCAGGCCGAGAGCCCAAGTCATTGCCCATAATTCCATGACACGTTCAAAATTGAAAGATAACGTTAGAATAATGATACAAATGAAATTACTTGAACAAGGACTTGTTAGACCCCTACTAGTCATGATAGGCATTTTGTCTAACATGTCACAAATATGTAATCTATAGGTTTAAATAATAGATCTGGGCATAGGGGTCTCATAGTTTTCAGAGAATCATTAAGAGGCATTATTCCCTTATATCATTAGTTGCATTATCATATATTAGGCTATAGATGAATTGTTCATTCAATTACAAGTAAAAACACGATGAAATCCATGCATAGACACTGTCATAATACATGTTCATAACCAACATAATAATAATAGAAATACCAAGGAAACAATAACCATAAATCCACATATAAACCAGTACATTACTCATGAAATAACAAGGATAAATAACCTCATATTAATGATGAAGAGGCCAATCAAGTTTGGGTCTTCGATGAACCACCCAACCGTAGACATGGTTGAGCCAAATCTCTCTCCAGCATGTTACCCTAGTGCCATATTTCAAGCATGAATGTGGGATCTCATAAAACACATCAATCAAAATCATCCAAGGCTCCTAGAGGCCAAACCACCTCTTCGCATCAAACATTGATTTCACCTCATGGTAAAACATCACAAACCATCACTAGGTTGGTCTCTACCCAAGCCTTCTAGGGCTCCAGAGCATTTGTTCCAAACAAGGCTTCTAGGACTAGTAACAAAACCCACAGCTTTCTTCGAGCTTCCAAAGTGTTTTCCTAACCATTACTTTTAGGAATAGTAACTCTACCCACCAAAGGCTTCCAAAGAATTTAACCAACCAAGGCTTCCAGGACTAGTAACTCAACCCAAGCTGTTACAAGGATTCGAGATCATTTTTCCAACCATGCCTTCCAGGAACTAGTAATGCAACCCAAGCTAAAGGAAACATGAGAACCAACTAGAAGAACAAATAAATGAACCCATAATACCATGGCTATCCGGGAAATGGAAAGGTTAGGAAATTCCATTGTCAATCTAGGCAATCCTCCATGCCAATGATAGATAATGACCAATAAACCACATTGATATGTTGCACATGCCAAGAATAGTGAGGAAAACATACATGCAACTTGGTACTTGTTGCACCATGCAACTTGGTACTTGTTGCACCATGCAACAGGTATAAATTTACCCTTGATTACACTATCTTTTTCCTCCTTTTTATGCATTTGTGCCATGATGTAATAAGGTTTTGATAGAATTTTAGTAGAAAGTGTACAAAACTGCTTTTGATGTGATTTGGCTGACAAAACTAATTTTCATTGCTTTTTATGCAGAAATTAGCAAATGGAACAGCTGTTGTTGAAACTATTGAACAACAAGGGCTAAACAAGGAGAAAAGAGCACGTCTTGTGCTTTCAAATTGAGAAGCGAATCAGGAGGATCAGTGCAGGATGGAGGATTGTCTTATAATAGCATTTAGTTGTGAATTCCTCAAGATCTCTTGATCTTGAGGAATCACATTTATCTCTTTTCTTCTTTGATTATAAGAGGGAAAAAAACGAATAGAATCGAGGACTTAACTTTTGGCATTTTTACTTCAGTTGTAATTTTAATATACAGAGAGTTATTCTAAAGAATACATCGTGTTGTAATGACATTTGGATTTGATGAATAATATATAATTCACATTGTTGTTCATTCCTGATATTATGAAGTAATTAAGTAGTAATCACTGGCGGCTTGGGCCCGGTCACTGGTGGATTTCGCTGTTGTTCCCTGTTTTATAGTTTACCTTTCTTTTACTGCAAGTTTAATTACTCTGCGTTATAGCTTTATGATTGATTTACTTTCATTAGTGTTAAGTTTGTGTATTCATTGCATTAGTTATTATTTCCATTGATTGGTTTCATTTATTTATTTCACATATTGATTATTAGAGAAGAACCATTTCTTGTTAATTGAAAGCCAGAGTGTTATTGATTAGATCGGGTGTATTAGTTTTATGCATAAGTCTAGATTCAGCTGAGAGAGCTTTGTTATCACTATGGTGCACTTGGTTGATGTAATTACATTTTGAACTTTTGATTAAGATTGAGTTTTGATGTTTGAATAAGTTAATTTCCTTGAAGCTACAAGTTGGTAGTTTAGGGTTTCATCCATTTACTCTTGTATTGAAATCAATAAGTCAATTTAAAGCATTAGTCTTTGTAGATTCAACGATTTCCATCACTTGCACATATTATGTACACTCTTGAAACAAAAAGACTTACCCAGGTTGATAATTAATGTGAGGCATTTAATAGTTCTAAAAGACACCTTATTTGCGCCCAACATTTTGGTGCTGCTACCAGGGAGAGTGTTTCCATTTCATAAAAGGTGATGTATGTTTGATAATTGTTTGTTGTGAAAGAATTGGGTATTAAAAAAAGAAGGTAAGAACCTGCATATGAATCAAGTAAAGTGCTTGCTCCCTTGCTTTCTTTTCAGCACAATTGTATAGAGATTGAAGTAGAAATAGATGTTTGATGTTTGTTTGTTGTGAAAGAATTGGGTATTAAGAATAAAAGGTAAGAACCTGCGTACAAGTAAGTAAAGTGCTTGCTCCCTTGCCCTGTTTTCAACAAAATTTCATAGGAATTAAAGTAGAAATAAATGTTTGTATTTTTGTATGAATAGCTAAGAAGAAAAGAGTAGAAAATATATAATTCCTCCACCTAGATCTGAAAAATATAAGGGATTGGTGCCTCTTGGACGATCAACCTTCATTGACGAAATCATCAAGAAAGCTAAGTCTCAGTGATGAGTAGGAACCTGAACCGTTTCTACAAGAAATCCTACTGTAACCCTTTAGGCAGCAGGATCACCATCTATAGCTGACATTTAGATTCACAGTATGACTAAAGGGTTTGAACAGAGTTTTCAAAACACTGAAAACTTGTAGCCTAACCCTTTACAAGAAGGGAACTATTGCAACCTCCTTGAAGGAGAAGGAGAAACAGGAAGTGCTAAAAAGATTAAATCATCAGAACCCAATTCTCTTGAAGTAGTAGTTGAATAGAGGACACCCAGTATTCCGAACCAAGGTAATGTTGTTAAAATCATTCTAAAATTCTCTTATGAATCCCCTAGGAACAAATCTCCATCTCTAGAAATCCCTGAAGACTATTGGCATATTTTTTATCAAATGGCTTACAATACCCTATTGTTGATATCTGTCAATGCTGCCATGAAAGCCATTCCGTTACAGAATATTCCTACCTTCCATGGGACAACTTCAGAGGATCCTGATGCATTCATTTTCAAATTTGATGTTTTATGCAGGGGATATGATTACACTACTGACCCCTAGAAGCTAAAGTTGTTCCCCTCTACTCTAAAGGGAGTAGCTCTGTGATCATTTATGGGGCTTGGTGGAGGTACCATTAATGATTGAGACCAAATGAAAACAACCTTTCTAAAAAATTACCAAGATTATTGTTGAACTAGAGAACTAAAGGATGAAATCTTTCAAATGGTAGCCAAGGCTAATGAGACTCTTGAAGAATATGTAGAATGTTTTCAATATAATCTACAAAGATATCCTTATCCAAATTTCCCTCTTGAAGTTCTTAAAACTACAATTATCAAAGGTATGAAAGAGCAATGGGTAGAAACATTAAATTTAATGGGGAAGGGTGATATTTATCACGAGGATTATGACAATATTATACAATTGTGCATCAGGTGTTCCAGAGGCAGTACAAGGTTGAAACCAACCAAACATGATGCGATCACCAGAGAAAACAAAGCCTCAGGAGGAAGCATTACACGAGTTGAAATCAACAATCTACTGGAAGATTTCAAGATTGATATCTTGGGGACCTTGATGACACAATTAGATATCATGCAAGCCAAACAAACGCAGGCCGAAGCAGAATAGAATCTGGGTATTTTTTTCCATGCTACAGAAAGAAACACAATCATAGAGAATTTTTGTTAGATACAATACAAACATGCACCATTTTCACTAAGGATCATACTACGGAAAGTTGCCCATCACTTCCTGGATTAAAAGAGGTTTTCAACGAAGTATAAGAGGAAGTGGAAGCAGTATATCTGCTGAACCGGCACCATCAATGACAAACACATACAACAGGTATGCCTACAGAACCATCTTCATTCTTTCCTTCTTTGCAACTCAGTTCTCAATAGTATCCAGACGTAGCATGGCAGAACCAGCCATCTTTCTCTACTTGGCCACCTCAAGAATTTTCTATGCCACCATGGCCCAACCAATCAAATCCAAATAATAATTGGGCAAATTCCTCTTATCCTCCACCATTCTGGCAGAACAACCCTTATTCCTCTCAATGGTCTCCTTCTACCTTGCAAAATTAGAACTGGCAACCAAATTGGCAACGATCCGCAAACCAGCCTATGCGAATAGTTCCTCTGCCTCAACCAACCTTACCAGCACCTTATACGTTGCAGCGAAATCCTAAACCTAATATACAGTCACAACTCCCAGCTCAACCCAATCCAAATCCTAGCAACAAACCAATCCAATCAGTCCAAATTATTGAGAGTCTGAACCCTAAAATTGAGATAAGATAATTTAATGAACTTAATTTAAGATCTGGACATGTAATTGCTCTAGATGAGGACAAAAATCTGCAACCTGAAGTTAAATTAACACATTCAGATAAGCCTTCGATTGTAGATAACCAACAAGTAAAACAGGGAAAAGATACAATCAGGCAGAAAGATCTTGAGAAAATTATATTTACTTCTCCTCCATTTCCAGAAATATTGCTAATACCTCGACCAATTGAATATCCTAACTTTGATTTTCTGGGTGAACTCAAAAACCTCTGTATAAAAATACCCCTCCTTCAGGCCATTCAAGACATTCCGATATATGCTAAAACCATTAAAGAATCATGTGAAAAGAAGTCTGTGAGGAAAAAAAAAATAACACCAACTGTCCATGTCATCGAAACTTTGTCTGATTTATTACTAGGTATAGAAACACCTGTAAAATACGAAGACCCGGGAAATCCCATTATCATAATACAAATAAATGGCTGCTCTTTCCCCAATTATTTAGTTGACTTAGGGGCAACCATTAACATTCTTACAACAGAAACTTGTAAAGTGCTTGGCATGACAGCCTTAGAACCAACCACTACCTTACTGGAACTAGCTAACTGTTCAATAATTAGGCCAAAAGGAACATTACAAGATGTGATGGTTTCTGTGGACTCTTGGGAATATTCGGCAGATTTTTTTATTATTAACCCTAGAAATCGGTTAGATGGACATCCCTTAATACTGGGAAGGCCTTGGCTAGCGACAGTTGATGCTTATATAGGCTATTTAACAAGCAATATGACCATAACTCGAGGGAATGATGTAAAGGATCTAGCTTTATACGCTCCTTCTCAGCCAAGCCTAACCATTGTACAAACTAGGAAACAACCAACTGTTATCACAAAACCTTGACCTGATAGGCTACTGATTAGGAAGGCCTTGTGTAACTCTTTCAAACCTACTTTTGGCTGGGGCTTAGCCTCCTCAACCTTAGAGGGCTCTCTCACTGGATTAAAAATTTTACTTTGAAGATTAAATGGCTAATTCTATGGAAAATTCGACCAGTAATGTATAAATGGTTGAAATATCAATCAACAATCTTCCATTGGGATATGGAGTCAAAGTGTGTTTCAGTACAACAACAAGATCAATTTCACATGGAAGTCAAGGCATAGAGGGTTTTAACATAGAAGCAAAACAAAGATATTATTTAAGGAACACAACCTACAAACACATGAAGGAAGTCAGAGCATCATCAAATGAATTCTAAGTAACATGTGTCTATACCACTTCAAGTAAGTATATGAAGGAATCCATGAGGAAAATGAAACATTGAAATCCTTTCTGAATCCTGAGTAGTGAAAGCAATTCTTTGTATTAACCTAAAAACATGCAGCCACATACAATAGCACAATGTGCTTCTTTCTTTGAAAATTTCCAACCTTTTGTAAATTAGATCTTCTCCTATATATATAGCTATTTACATTACTTATAATCCTCCTCTAGGATGAGGAAAATTCGAATTCCACCTGACCTGACACCTATTGACAATTAAACTAACTATTAAATGCAAATGACAGCTAACTAGTAGTCCTAAAGACCTAAAACAATTAGAAGTGTAACTCCTCATTATGATCAAAACAACCTTATCTAGGAATTTAACACTCCTTTGAAACCTATAAATCCATGAATTCGAATTTGATAGTGCTCATAACCCTCCAACTGGCCCTTGATGACTCATCCTTTTAATGTTCCTAGAAACTATGAGACTATTCCTTGCTCTGTTCTGGCTGAAAATAGGTCTTGAGACAGAGCTCATATCTTCTCATAAAAACTATATTTGGAAAAACTGAAGGAGGATTTTGTGAACCAATGCATGCTGAACAAAAACCTCTCTTTTTATTTTGAAACATATTTCCTACCGCCCAGAATGAGTCTTTTACAAACAGGTGTAAAAATATGCTTGTGAAAAATTGCACCTACAGCAGTTTCGTAGAACAAGTTTGGTCATTCATTTCTCTCAAATCATAATGGATTTGAAGAAAATGGAATATGTTTTTTACTTCAGTATCTTAAGAATGAAAACCTCTTTCACTTTTCAGAGATGACTTTTTGACTGCTCAGAAACTCTTCTAGAAATTGACTAGTAAAAACAAGGAGAGAAAGTTCCTCCTTTTTGCTTTTGGTCTCCACAAGGATCTTTGAAATCAATTATCCCTGTTGTTATTCAAAAAATTGCATTGGATTATCTTGTTTTACATACACTGTAGACTCTGCCCATGTATATGTGAAAACAAAACCTCTTTAATGCTACCTGAAGCATCATGAACAAAACTAGCTATGAATAATGATCATTTTTATAACACATAGCTTTAGAGTTCATATATGTCTTTTCTCTGCTTGTTTTTCCCTTGTTGGATGCTCACACTTTGTTAATGATCCTCTTCATAAACTTACTTTCAAAAATATTTGCCCTTTTTCACTCACAATTGGTCAACTGAATTATAGCATGCAGCTACAGCAGTTTCGTAGCGTGCTACGAAACTGCTATGCATTAGGCATCATCTTTAGCAGTTTCATAGTGCGCTGTGAAACTACTGTGTAATTTCAAAAACACAGTTTTAATGCCAAAATTTGATTGTCTTGAGCTTCTTTATCTTGAAATGTCCCTTTTCGTGTGCCCTGAAGCTGTTCAAAACTGAATGCAGAGGAACCACTCTTTAAGGAAAACTTCAAAGAGGTAAATCATCAAAATTTAGGACTTAACCTTTATGCTGTGTGATTTTCCTTAGCTAAGGAAATCATTTATGTTGGCTTAATTGTATCTTCAAATCCTTAATTTGCCTCTTCATAATTCTAATGTTGGGCCTGAGCCTATTATTAATCCATCTGATGTATCTTGCCTTGCTTAATTGAGGAACTGCCTCACTTGAATTTGATGAAGATTTCTAATCTTTGCTCACCATGGGCTTGTTTGCTGAAACTAAGAATTGTATCAAATTTCTATTGCATGAACATGACCAAGATCAGTATGGATATGTCCAGGATCAATTAACTCTTCCCTTACCCTTTTTCTTTGAAATTTTGTGAGTGATAATAGTGGATCCACTTGGGATAGTGTGCCCTTGTGGTATACTAAGAACTCATAGGTCCAATGCTTTGACAAACATCTCCTTTAAGTTTCTTGGGCCTTCACCTCAAGCTTAAGCTTGATGATCACTGTAGGAGAAATAAGTCTATATCTACTAAAAAAATGCTCAGTCAATCTTGAGCTTATTTTCATTTTCCTACCTACCTACCCTATCAGCTGCAATCTCCACTTGTAGCTCAAGGAACATGAAATTTCCAATGAAGCCAATCATCTATGTGATCTGACACTTGAATCTCTTGACTGCATTCAACCTCAAAATAACCATGACAGTGAGATGAACAAATCAACGTATAATGTATATGATTTTCATAATGCAAATGGAAATGAAATACTGATGTGCAAAACTTTGCCATGTATTCATTTATAGGGTCAAAGGGAACATGGTTATTTTGATAATCATCATAACATTCTATCTCTTCAGAAAAATGATCCTCAGCCACACAAAATTCCTTTGATGTGCTATCCAATTGCCTTTCTGCATGATTCCCATAGACAATGTATTTTTCCTCACTATTGTGATCATTCATTGATGTAATCTGCTGCAAGGAGTTACAAAATTGAACAACCTTTTCCTCTACCTGAGGGTGATAAAAAATTTCTTCCAGTATTTCTTCTTGTGTGCAATCATTTTCATCTTCATTATGATTCAAAGATTGAGAATTCTGCTACATTTTTACATCAATATCAGAGGATTGAACATGGTTTTCATAAATAAACCCCTGCTAATTTTCATGTTGCATTTCATGGGATGTTATTCTTTCTTCTTGGTGTTGAAATGTATTGTTATGAAGAGCCTCTAAAATTTCTTCATCCATAAATTCATCATCATCATAACATTCCTCCAAATATTGAATAAGACTCAAATAAGGTTTACAACAATCTTGGACCAACAACAATGAGGGGTGACACTCTTTATACATGTCATAGAATTCATCATGAAAAATAGCAAGCGAATATATTGAACAATTTTCCAAACTTTTATACCAAGACCATGCTTTTCCTTCTAAAGTGGTCATAAACATCCTCATGAGACAATCTTCAGGGAATTGAACTTTAAGACTGCGTACATGCATATGAAACCTAACCAAATGAAGAGCAACATTGTCTTTCTTTTCATCTTTGAATATTGGAAGATCGTCTAACCAATCAACCTTTGGCATAGGATTTGGAAAACTAGGGATATGAGACCAATTCATATGAGCATACCTAGAATTCATTCTTGCAATGGAACTCATCTTGAAACTTCATCAAGCTACTGATCTTCTAGTAGTGGAGTCACCTTCCAATTTTTTATTCGATGTGTGGAGTTGCCAAGGTAGTTTTGCAGCCTCAAAAAGATGTCTGAGCTCTTGTTACCTTCAAAAGTTCAGCCTCTTAATTTTGGGAATGAATAGACTGTAGGCTCCTGGCAGACGCACCAAAATGTTATCACAAAACCCAACCCTGATAGGCTATTGATTAGGAAGGCCTTGTGTAACTCTTTAAAACCTACTTTTGGCTTAGGCTTAGCCTTCTCAAACTGAGATGGCTCTCTCACTGGATTAAAGATTTTACTTTGAAGATTAGATGGCTAACTCTATGGAAAATTCAAACAACAATATATAAAAGGTTGGCAATTTTCAAAGAAGGAAGCACATTGTGCTATTCTATGTGGCTGCATGTTTTCAGGTTAATACAAAGAGTTTCTTTCACTACTTAGGATTCAGAAAGGGTTTCAATGTTTCATTTTCCTCATGGCTTCCTTCATATACTTACTTGCAGTGGTATAGACACATGTTACTTAGAATTCATTTGATGATCCTCTAACTTCCTTCATGTGTTTGTAGGCTGTGTTCCTTACATAATATCTCTGTTTTGCTTCTATGTTAAAACCCTCTATGCCCTGACTACCATGTGAAATTGATCTTGTTGTTGTACTGAAACACACTTTGACTCCATAGCCCAATGGAAGCTTGTTGATTGATATTTCAACCATTTATATATTGTTGTTCGAATTTTCCATAGAGTTAGCCATCTAATCTTCAAAGTAAAATATTTAATCCAGTGAGAGAGCCCTCTCAGGTTGAGGAGGCTAAGCCTCAGCCAAAAGTAGGTTTGAAAGAGTTACACAAGGCCTTCCTAGTCAGCAGCCTATCAGGGTTGGGTTTTGTGATAACACCAGCAACATATTTAAAATAAAATATTCATTCACCATTGATTGTGGTAGATGCACTTGAATTCAAAAACCAAACAGAAGATGATATCATTAACACCTTTATCAATCACCCTACTGTAGTGTCTGGTTTGAGATGTCACATGATTGAAGCAGTCCTTGACAATGAGATTGAAGAAGATTCCTTGAGAGACATTAATGACCAATTGATACCAACACCCATTGTCTATAATAGCAAGCCTATTGAAATCGAGCAAGGGAAAATCCTGAACATTAACAATAATCTGAGTAATGACCAGAAATAGAAACTTATCCAAGTCTTTAAGAAATATAAAGGGGCTTTTGCATGGGACTACCCAGACATGAAAGGGATTGACCCTTAGTTATGCATGCACATCATCTAATCTCAAAAAGATGCAAGACCTATTTGATAGCCACAACGTAGATTAAATCCTCATCTAAAGGATATTGTGAAAGAAGAGCTTCAAAAACTGTTAGATGTGAATTTTATTTATCCTATATTTGACAGTAAATGGGTTTATCCATTAGTAGTTGTCCCAAAAAAGAATGGAAAATGGTGGATATGCATTAACTATAGAGAACTCAACAAAGAAATGCAAAAATACCATTTTCTGCTTCCATTTATCAACCAGGTCCTAGATACACTAGTAGGAAAGAAATTCTTCTCTTTCCTGGATGGCTTCGGTGGCTACAACCAAATCCAGATTGCCCCTGAAGACCAAGATAAAACTACTTCCACCTACTCCTGGGGAACATTTTCTTACAAGGTACTGCCTTTCAAATTGTGCAATGCACCTACTACATTCCAAAGAGCCATACTCACTATTTTTGCAGACTTGATAAATGAAGGATTTGAGGTGTACATGGATGATTTCACACCCTATGGAGATGAATTTGATCAGACATTACAAACATTGGAGAAAGTCTTAGAACAATGTATTGCTACTAGGTTATGCTTAAGTCATGAGAAATGTCATATGATGATGACAGAAAGCCTGATTCCGGGTCATTACATTTCAGCAACTGGAATTCAGGTAGATCCAGCAAAGATACAAGTAATCCTCTTATTAGCTACTCCCTGCATTCAAAAAGAGGTACATATTTTTTTGGGATTTTTCGGATATTATTGTAGATTTATAAAGAAAATTTCAGAAATTGCTGCACCTTTATATGCCTTCACAAGGAATGTTGATTTTATATGGACTAATAGATGTGACACTACCTTTATAGATCTGAAATGATTAGTATCAACAACACCAATATTACGAAGCCCGAATTGGGATATACCTTTCCATATTTCATCAAACGCATCAGATATAGCTATTGGATATGTTCTTGGCCAAGAAGAAGACAAGAAACCCTACACTATATATTACATCAACAAAAACTTAACTCCTACTGAGTTGAATTACACAGTAACAGAAAAGGAGTTTCTAGTTGTTATTTATGATATCAACAAATTTACACGCTATATAATTGGATACCCTATATTTTTGTATATTGATCACTCTATTATTAAATATTTAGCCAATAAACTTATTAAAAATGGAAGAGTGACTCGTTGGTTACTACTTTTGCAGGAATTTGACATAACTATAAGGGATCGACCAGGGAAGGAGAACCTCGTGGCAAACTTCCTCTCTTGAGTGCCAATAATGGACAATATAGTGGCAGTAGAGGATTAGTTCCCAAATGAAATTTGCTTGTTGTGGCCATAAAAATGCCATGGTATGTAGATGTAGCGAATTACTTAGCAACGGGAAAATTGCCCAAATATTTGACACCCAGAGAAAGGAAATTGATTATGCAGTGTAGCACTCATTTCTCCTAGATCGGAGGATACATTTTCCACACGGGAGCTGATATGCACATCCGTAGGTGTATCAGGGAGGATGAAATTTACGATATCCTAAAAGCCTGCCATAATGGACCCTGTGGTGGACACTTTCCAGATCGCAGAATTGGACATAAAATTCTACAGATGGGCTACTACTGGCCCACTATTTTTAAATATGCTAAGAAATTTGTCCACGTATGTGATACTTTCCAAAGGATGGGCCGCCCTAGCAAATCTAATGAAATGCCCCTGCATCCACAGTTGGTGATAGAACCATTTAAGCGTTGGACATTAGATTTCGTTTGGCTGATTAAACCATCATCCAACTAGAAATCATATATATTGGTTGCAACAGAATACGTAACTAAGTGGGTGAAAGTAGTAGCATTATCAAGAGCAATAGAGGAAACTGTTATTAATTTTATTTTTGAAATTTTTGTGTGGTATGGCTTACCTAGAGAAGTAATTACTGATGGGGGGTCATAATTCGTGGGTCACAAGATTGCTGCTACACTAAAAAATCATCACATCGCACATAGAAGTACTTTTCCATATCACCTGCAGGTGAACGGGAAGGTGGAGAGCGCCAACAAAGTTACCAAAGCTATTGTAACAAAGACTATCTCATCACATCAACGAGACTCAACTGCTCAACTGCCAGAGGCCTTGTGGGCGTATCACACAACTTGGTGAAACACTACTAGATACTCACTGAATCAACTGGTATTTGGTAAGGAACCCATTTTCCCCATAGAATTTGAGATACAAACACTAAAGATAGCCTAGGAAGTAGGACTGGATTTAACTGAAGCCCAGGTTAATAGGTTACAACAGATGAACGAATTAGATGAAATTCGGCTATTGGCTCTATAGTGTATGACAATTATTCAACAACAAAGAACCAAGTGGCATGATGCCTTTATTAAGAAAAAAACAATTTATGAGGGTGACTGGGCACTTATTTACGATTTCGAGTTTCAAGACTTCCATTTTGTTGAAGCCTCGAAAATCGGGTCTACAACAAGGGGGATAACCACCCAGTCTGGACCTTGAAAGCAAATCTTTTCCATTTGGGATAGTGGCTCGAACTGGGGATAATGGGACCGATTTCCCAATTTGTTTGTGATGATGCTAAGGGATGATGTTTTCCTTCCTAAAAGTTTCTAGAGAGAATGCTTTTAATCTAAATCTAAACTAACACATGCAATCTTATTCTAATGAATGGAAACATCTAATTCTAAAAAACTATCCCGGGATTAACTATTCACTTATGCGATATAAAATAGTTTCCAATAGCAATCGGTAGTAAATATTATTCAATTGCTATGAGAAAAGAATCCATTAAAACTAAATTGTTTCGAATAACAAATTAGCCGAAACAATTATGATAAGCATATCGCATAATAAGTTATTCATACACTCAGCATAAAAATAATAGCTACCATTGTACAGAAGTGCAAAAATGATAACTAAACATTCAGGCCTTCATATATAAACAACTGAAAATAACATATCACTTGATGCATAAGTAGAAATCATTAAGAGATAAAAGTATCATTGATAATAAGTCCTACTCATGAGCTTCAACAACATAGATTTGTCTTCTCATAATTCAATATCTACTAAGAGTACAAAAGTGAATTTTAGTAGCATACATTAAACACAGATAGGAATAAATCTCGTTCCATTCATTTATCAAAACCTCCTCAGTGGGGCAAAAGTGCATGTTTTGAAGAATTTTTTTTGATAAATTTCTGGACCCCTCTCTAAATACATGAGAGGGGTTTAAATACTACTAACTAAAGACTAAAAATAGTTATTAAAAAAATATAGGAGGAGTTTTAAGTGACCATCCTCATCTAAAGCAAAAATAAATTGAAATTAAACTAAAAATGTATCTAAAGATCAACTATGCATTTGTTCTCTTAAGTCGCAAGCATCCAGCATCAGCTTCAGGAGTGTCGGTTGGTCGACCTCCGATTTTAATTTTCCTACGAAAACGAAATCAACAAGCACTGGCACTATCTTCTTGGCGGAATTTGTAAGGTACTTCAAAGTCATACATTGACTGTGTGGTTTCTCCAAATATTGCTAGTAAGTGTCCCATTTTAATTTAGTTAACTTTTTTATTGACTCTGCCTTTTCTTCAACTTTCTGTCTCCAACTCGTTTGTAGTTGCTGCATTTTTGGAAGAAATCCTAGAGTGGTTTCCAATATTAGATTGGCTCTGTGCAAATTTTCGTTGACACAGTCAATGATATTGCTTGCTGTTGTCGTTGCTTCTTCCGCTGCATGTTCTGCTATTTTTTATCTATGCATCCCATTTATTAAACAACATTTCTTTGTGGGATTCATTGATCTTGGGAAACCCTGCTTTCTTGCCTTCGTTTGATTCCTTCCAATTCAAATAATCAGAAACTTTCTTATAAATTAAATCATAATCAAGTCACAAATCTATGACTTCAATTGTGATATTGTCACTCATTTCGTAGTGAGAGTTCCATTGTAATATTCTTTGGCAAAGCGTTTCCCGTTGTTACAAGAGTTGATCATTCAGGGCAAGGGCTTCTGTGACAAATTCTATGACTTTAGGGTCATCTTTGTGTATTTCTGACGTGGCCTATAACTATTGTTCTTTTTTGGCCAGATTTCTTTGATAACCTAGCTGCATTTGCTAAAAGTCTGGTTGTAAGTTTACTAATTTTTCTTCTGCTTCCTGACTAACACTAGCCTACTGGAATTGTTGCTGCAAAAATAGGATTTTATCCTCTTTATCTTTAAGTAATAGTTAAATTTAGGATTCTTTCTCAATAGTAGCAGAAGCATAAGCTCTTGCGATTTCGGATAATCTAGTCAGGTTCTCTGTCGAATTAGTGGTAGGGTCTTGCCAAAGGACATCTAGCAGCTCTGCTTCAGGTGAGAGCATGTTGTCTAGTTTTTTCTTCTTTCTCTATCTCCTGACCACAACGTTGTGCTGCGGACTATGAAACACATCTAGAGGACAAATTTCCTTTAACTTTAGTATAATTTGAGATGATGGAGCTATGGGAATGTGCTCAGTTTTTGGAGCATTAACAAATACTTCAATCATATTTATGTGACTATCTATCCTCGATTCCTTTGTGTTTCCACATTTTTCTCCTCCATGTTGATCAATTGATTAAATTTTTCCCATTATTTCTCCAACTCTGTTCCTAATGGATTTGTTGGCTGGATGAGGGGAGTAGGAATTTACACTTGTTTTGGAGACAACTCTTGCTGCTTAGGATTCTCCTTGGATTGGGCAGTATCCCTGACTGATCCTTCACTCTTCTTGTGATCGCTCTCTGACTGTCTAGACATTTTCGGCAATTCTCTTTCAGACTTAGATTTAGACTTGTCTTGCCCCAAGCTTCCACTCATACTAATGTTGGGAGTGGGTTCCCTCATTGGTTCTACATGCAATTTGTCCAAGGAGACATTTGCCAATCTTTGTTCTCTATATAGTTTAAACTCTTGGAATTCTGTTGGGCCAAACTTAATTTGGGCTATGTGTAAGATGTCTATGAGTGTGCTCTTCTGCTGGAAGATGTTGTCGAAGAGATCATCTTCCTCATTGAACACCTTTATTTTCACTATCGTGGTAAAATTTGTTATCACATCAAAGGGATCAAACTGTCTCCCTGGGAACTTAGGCAATTGTAGACTCAACATGTTGTCTACTTCCTTGAAAGCATGACCTAGATCAAACAATGCAAAAGCCCCATAGACCACAGAGAATTGCAGCCAGATTGCCTTTTTCTTGTCCTTAAGTTCTCTCCTCATTCCTCTAACTCCACAGGTTTGGTAGGCTATTTCCCGGGCCATCAATTTGTTAGGAACATACAAGGGAAGTACATGAGGAGAGACAATGCTTCTAAATACTCTGATATAAGTGAAAACTTCTTCTCCAAACCATCTTCCTATAGGGAGAATATCAATTTTGGCTTCAAGAGAAAATCTTGGGGCATCTGTATTAGACAACATCTTATGAATGAATAGAATAAATCCATGGCAAATTTTATAAAAATATGGGGTGAACTTAGAATCCCACAATTCCTTATGGTAGACTTGAATGGGTAAGGGATTTTGTATTGTCCATTTCCAACCCATGAGAGGAAATTTAGAAACAAAAGTCCTGATGATGGATCCCAGTTGGGATTTGAAACGTTGGCATAAAAATGTTCATACTGTGGGTTCTCCGATTACTGATTCAAAAGATACAAACCACAGATCTCTTAAATCCAAAACAAAATAGATAGCATCCATGACATAGGCAACTAGAAATAAGGGAGGATAAATCCTCTGAGAACAATTCCTTTTAGTTCGATAACTCCAAATAGCAGAGGCTAAGTTATCAAACAATATTTGGGTCCAGTCCATTATAGTGGCATTGGTGGCCGCATCTAGTAGGTGTAGCCACTTGGATAAAAACTTATTGATATTATGTTTTCTGAATAGCCTACATAACGTTGCAACAACGAAACAATATGGAGAAAAGAGGAACCAGTGTTGTACATACCATTTTTGTCCTTCTTTAACAGCTCTTCCTTCGCTGACCAACTTTTGGTGCATTGCACCAAATATTTGTTCTCCTTGGCGAATTTCTCCATGAACTGTTTGTTATAGCTAGCCTGCGGCTCTGGTAAATGATACATGCATCTTAAATTTTGTGGGGTAAATGATCCTATAACCTCCTAGTTCCACATCCTGAATTTCCTGTCCGTTATCTCAGCATGGTCTATCACCCATTTGACCATATCTATATAGGGTTTTGGCCTTGCTATGATATAGTGCAGGAATGAGCATGCAAGCTCTATAAGTGATGCTTCGGATGACCCGCGTTCATCTATCGTAGCTATAACCTCCATGACTCTCGAGTTTTCTTCCTCCATAAGACTATGCATGCCTTCCCAAGTAGATATCCCTGCTTCTCTGGTACCGGTGGTGTCCGTGAATAATGGAGTCATCTCTTTTTTTTAGATACTAGAGCTTTTCCTTTCTTCACCATCATGTTCTACACACTGGTCTGTGTATTGTTCTGCATACTGCTCCTATAAGTTCACAAGTAGAGAACTAAGACACAATAAGAAAGATAACGAATGATGGTAAATAATAAGGTGACAAGAAAGCTCTTAATTTCAAAATCACATCAAATATATCACCTTGCGTGAAATAACCCTTTTTCTCAGATCTAAATCATTTCTCATAAATAACCATTAATAAACCACTAAGTTGACATTAATGCCCATAACTCGATATCGGATGACGAGAAATATTTCATCAAACTGTGAGCCCTTTTGATCTGCGATAAAGTGATTTTGTGATTTGCTTCACAATATCGCAGATCATAATATCGCTAATCCTTTTTCGTTAACAATCATTTTCTTCATTATGCAACTGCGAGATGCAATTTGCAATATGCTTTATTGCATTTCACAATATCGGGATGTTTTATCTTAGGTGGCACCGTGATATACGGGATATGTGATATGCAATGAATCTTGTGGCTTGCAATCTCGCATCATCGTATTTTTGCAATTCTGATAGTTTCTTTATATATGATTCCCTCCATTACCCTTTTGTGATGCAATGTTCATCATTAAGAGAATGATTTTATTTGAGACTTTTCATAATACTTAAGACTTTGCATTTGTTGATGTTTTTCCTAAGTTTCTGATAGTGTGTTTTATTAAAAGGGAATTCTAAGTGCTAGTTTTTTATTTCAGAAGGGTCTTCATTTATTTAGTGTTATTACTAATACTAAATAAAAAGGGGATTGTTGCTGACCACAACAATTGGAAATTCACTAGAAAGAACCACTTATCTCTGATTATCTTTTGAATATTCTAAAACTTCAGAAACAGAAAAGTTTTCTAAAAAATCAAACTTTATTATAGAAATATAAAGTGCATAATGCTCTTTTCCATTAACAATAGTTTGTTCCTTTCATGCTAATTCTGACTATTTTCTTCTCAAAGCTAGTCATTGCATATACATCAGTCAATACTTGGTTTATAAGGATAAAAGCAAACACATCTTTGTATATTAGTTTTAAATATTATCATTTGTCATAGGTAGAGCCTCTGCTGCCAGCATGTGTTTATAGCCTTGACAGAGTTACCTGTTATCCAGCGATGATCCAATATCTTACTTCAAGAAGTATACAATTTTCAAAGATAAATCCACATTCACACATATTTCTTTCATTTTCTTTTAATTCTTAAAGAACAATGTCTTGGTTTGGTGGCCAAATTTTGATAGTGCCATTCACTTGATTTATAACTTTACTGAACAAGTTGGCTCGTGATGAGACCCCTTGTATTTTGGTTACAACAATCTTGAGTCATTGCCCTATTTTGGTATGCAGCTTGGCAATGTCAGCTAGTTATAATATTTATGATCATGATAAGCCAGCTCTTGATGAGACCTTTTATTCTTTAAGTTTATAGTGCATAGGTGGATTACTCTTTGAAACATGTAATTCCCTAAGTGGGGAGGAAGTCATTGGTTCCTTAAGAATAGCTCTGGATGACAATTATAGAGCTTTTGAAGACATCTTTTCTACAAAGAACCTTCGTTTCGCTATTGATGCTTTTTATGACCGATATAACATGAATTTCCACTAAAGGTTGTTTTTAGTCAAAATTTGTAAGATTGGAACTAGTAAAATTTTCAGGCTTGTAGCACTTGACTATATTTCTCAATAATAGTGATTAATTTTCCAAATCAGTTCCATTTATACTAGTGAAAACCAAAATTTACAAGAGATGCTAATCTTTTTCGTGAAATCCAAAAGTAACCATTTACAACCTATTTTATTATCAAAATAAAGCTATAAATAATAATTTACAAGAATAGAAGAGGTCATCTTCTATGGAAAGTATTTTTTAAGGATATGCCCATTAACAAGTAAAGATTCTCTTTTCCCTACTAAATCTTGCAACAAGAAAGTCGATGGACCTCTAATTTCAACAATTTGGAATGGTCCAAGCCACATCTGTTGGAATTTAGAATGTTTGTCTTTTTCTTCATGAGCCTTATCCCATTTCAATACTAAATCTCCAATTTGAAAATCCTTCCTAAATACCATGTTTGAATCGAAATACGCCTTTACTAATGCTTGATGATGGGCATGGGTAATTTTGGCCTGTTCTCGTTGCTCTTCTAGCTTAAGGATCTGCAATTGTCTTAGTTGCAAAGATGAAGAAGGTGTTTCTTCAATAAATTGAACTAAGGTTAAAGAAGGAATTTCTAGATCAGTTGGGATAAGTACTTCTTTCCCATAAACTAAATTAAATGGAGAAGTGCCAATGGAAGACTTTTGAGTTATTCGATCTACCAAAAGAGCATACATCAAATATTTGTGCCAATTTATATGATTCTAATCAATAGTTCATTTAATGATTCTGATTAGGTTTTTATTTGTTGATTCAGCGAACCCATTTCCTTGTGGGTAATAATTGGCATAATACTTAATCTTAAAACCTATTTTAAGTGCAAATTCAGTCATAGCATTGCCAGAAAATATGATGCATTATCAAACGTTAAAGCAAAAGGTAAGCCAAACCTGGTAATTATGAATTGATCTATGAAATCGATGATACGTTTAGCATTAGCTTTATTGAGAGGAACTACTTCTAACCATTTAGTGAAATAATCTGTAGTTGTAAGGATGTACCTATGTTGTTTAGAAGAGTGAGGAACGATCTCACCTATTATATCCAATCCCCATTGCTCAAATGGTTGGTTGATATTAACTGGTTGCAATGGAAATGATGGTTTCTTCTGTCTTGCAGCAACAATTTGACAAACTTGACATTTCCTTACATAGTTATGTGCATCTTTAAATAAGGTAGGCCAATAGTATCCTGCACGCAAAATTTTGTCTGTTGTTGCATCTCCTGCATAATGTCCACCTGTTGCTCCATCATGGATTTCCTGCAACACTTTTTCAACTTCAGATTTCTCAAGACATCAAAGAAGAACAAAATCATAATTCATCCTAAAAAGTACATCGTTTACAAGTTGATATTGCTAGGCTTTCAATCTTAGGGCTCTTTTCTTTCTATGATTCAGATTTGAAGGAGCACATCCATTTTTTAAATAAAACTTGATATCATCATATCTCAATTCAATATCGTTTAGGCTTACCTCATGCGTTTGTACCTCTTGACTAGGAGATAGTATTTCTGATATAAGCGATGCTCCAGCTAACATTCTTCAAAAGCCTTGACCTTTTACAATATTTGTTGGCTTGATCTCAGCGTCGTATTCTTGTAGGGCAGTGACCCAATTTGCTCTCTTTTCACCCACGTCTTTCTGTACCAAGAGATTTCTTACTGCTGGAAACGATACTATTATCTTTGTATGGGTCTTAAGAAGAAAGTGTCTAAAGTGTTTGATTGCTTTTAAAACTGCATAAGCTTGTTTCTCAATGTCAGAATAATTTAATTCAACTCCTTGCAAATTTGAATTAAAGAAGGCAATTGGGGCTTCCGCTTTGTCTTGATTGGCTTGTGTGAGTATTGCAGCATATGACTTCTCAGAGGCAAATGTATACAAAATGAAAGGATTGGAGAAACTTCTAGTCGCTAGGGATAGGGCATTAACAATCGCTTGCTTAATCAGATTGAACACTTCATATTCTTCCTGACCCCATTTAAAGAGTGAATTTTTCTTGATCATTTCCTGTAATGGTGACACAATTCTTGAGAAGTCTGAGACAATTCTTTTCACAAAGGATTGCATTGCTTTCTTATTATGTGGTAAGGATATTTCATAAATTTCCTTAATCCTGTCTGGATCAATGTGGATTCCAGATTTAGACACTATAAATCCAAGAAGTTTTCCTTCACTTAATGAAAAGAAGGACTTTTTTTGCTTAAGTGAAATCCCATACCTTTGACAATGTTGAAAGATCTTCCTTAAGTTTCTGAGTTGATTACTATGTTTTTTAGAATATACTATTATGTTGTCTAAGTAAATCACCACTGATTTGTTTACTAATCCCTTAAATGCAATATCCATGGCCATTTGAAATGTGGTGCCAATGCTAATCAGCCCAAAAGGCATCTTTGGATATGCATATGTGCCCCATTTGGTTCTGAATGTGGTTTTTAGCTGATCATCCAGATGGACTAAGACTTGGTTGTAGTCGAAGAAACCATCTAAAAAGACATCAATTCTGATCCTGCAACTACTTGTAATATTTGTTCCATAGGAGGCAGGTGAAAATTATCCTTTTGGCAGGCTTTGTTAAGATTTCGAAAGTCAATACAAATTCGAATGTCTCCATTTTTCTTTCTGATTGGAACTATACTAGAAACCCATCTAGAATGCCGAAAGGGAAAATTAATTTTGGCTTTCAACAATTTATTGAGCTCAAACTTAATCTGAATTTCCAGATTAGGATGGATCTTCCTCAACTTTTGTTGGACTGGTCTTTGATCAGCTATCATCGAAATTGTATGCTGAATGATTGAAGTGACATAAGTCTTAAGGTCATCATAATTCCAAGCAAAGACATTTTTATACTATTTCAAGAGTCGAACAAAGGCTAATATTTTTTCTGGGGCTAGACCAAGACCTAAGTTGATATTTTGTGGCTTAGTATCCATTCTTAGATTTACTAATTCATATTTCAGAGTTGAACTCTGATGTTTTGAATTGGTAGACCTTTCGAATCTGTCTTTTAAATCGTATAGGTCTTCTAACTTGACTACAGATTTTGGTATGGCATTATTGGTGCTCTCTTGTTGTAACTTCTTGTCATGTTGGTCCTCGTCAATTATCGGATTACTGTAAGATCCTTTTGAAGTCAGGAAACTTACAATATCAAGGTCGTCGTTAAAAATTCTCTAGTTGGTAAGATTATCAGGGATGGAGAACCTAAAGATAAATTCAATTGAGAATCTGTGTAGGCTATAGTCTTCTTAGGGAATGAGCTTGGAAGCTACATTAGCCAGGAGGTCAACACTAGCATTTTGGAGTCTGGGATGGATGAAATATTAAATGCTATAAAATGTGCAGTCGGATCTTGTACTAAAGATTGATAATGTTTTAAATGAATTTATTGACAATGTATAGTATTTCGTACTTGTTTAATAACAATATTAGAATCTCTAAAGACTTGTAGATACTTGATGTCCAGTTTGATTGCCTTGTACAGCCCTTGCACTAAAGCTTCGTATTTTGCAGTGTTATTTATGCAATCGAACTCGAGTCTACATGTCAACATGGCTTTATTCCCTTCTAGGATAATTAATACACATCTTGCTCCTGCTCCATCATTAGACTTAGAACCGTCCAAAAATAATTTCTAAAACAAAGAGTTATTTATAGGACTATCTACAAAATTAACGCATTTAGAACTATTTGTTTGAGAAAAGTTTTCTACTTGAGACAAAATAGAATGTTCTAAATAAGGAAAACCATGAGAATTAAAATTTCCTGAGAAAGATTCAACATAATAGTTCCCAATTATATTGTTTTTGTATGCTATAGGTTCATCTTATCCTTCTCGTTCCATCACTATGTATTTTTGGTGTCTTTCTCGCTCAACCTTTATCTGATTTGGTTTACCATTGTAAGGGAGCCACATATGTGACCAATCAGTCACAAAGTATCCATGAAGCTTTTCGGACCAATCCCTGCTAAGAATTAAACCGTAAAATTTAGGAATGTCTGCAACTAAAATATCAATGACTTGACATACCTTTGGATGCGATGAGAGCCTTATGGTCACTTGATTTAGTTCATCAATTACTTCAGCTTGCGACTAGTCCAATTGAACTATGCGTACTACAGATTTTTACGGTTGGACGTTTAACTTTACACAAATTGTTTTAGGCAAAATATTAGATGAAGCACCCGAATCTACTAAACCATTATGCAATTTTTATTAAAAATTTCGAAAGTAAGGAGGAATGGAGGAGTATGGGATTTTGACCAACCTCCAAATAAATTAATATCATTAGGGTGAACTTTATTTTCCATACTAGTTGGGGGTCTTCCAATTTCATGAGAAGCTTGTGAGATTACAGTGGCAGGAAGAGGTGCAATGGGTACTGCATGCAACTCTTTCAAAAGTAGTTTCTGTTGATTCTTTAATTTACTCAGTTCATGAAAAGTAATGCTGGCCCTAGTCTTCTTCATGTCTTGAACAATATTATACTCCATCTCATCAGTGTTTTAGATGGATTTGATGACTCGGATTGGACTGGGTTTGTTTGAGTCACTTTTGGTGATGATTTCTTACCTCCTACTTTATCCTTGGAAACCGAGCTTACAATCTTTTGTTTAGAACTGGGCTATGGAGGATCGAGTTGATTTCTACTTCTAGTACTGACTGGTGATGCCTCTTGATCCTATTTATCTGGAAGAATGAAGTCCCACATTCCTTGTAGCTCTACAACCTCAGCTTTATCAATAGGTTCTTCATTGGAAACTTCTTCTTCCTCTCCTTCAGATTTTGCATTTGTTATAACATTGGGAGGCTTCACATCAGTTGAAGGGTTTTTCCTATAAGGCTTGTAGGGTTTCTTAGAAGAAGTCTTTGCTACTTGTCTTTTAATCTCAACCATTTCATTAGACATGGTTTTTAAAACTTTCTATAATCCTTCCAAATTAAATGGGTCCTTTAATTTCTTTTTCTTAGGATCATCTCCAAAAGAAACCTTCTTAGATTTTCTTTCATTAATAGCGTTTTTCTTTTCTAAAGCTAAGATAAGCTTTTCTGCCGCTATCGCTTCCGTCATGTTTTTGGCCAATGTTGGCTTGGTGGCCCTATCAATGAAGATTGATATATTCGATGGTAAAGCAAATATGTACCATTCACTTCGAACTTCTTCACTAGGCTTGGGAGTGGTAGGGATTTTATTCAAGATTTTGTTGAAACGCGAGTTGAAATCTTTGATAAGTTCTCTTGATTCAGTCTTAATATTTGATAGATCGTTGATCAATGTTGCCATAGACCTATCATCGCTGAACTTTGTCAAGAAATTCTTAGAAAATGTCCCAACTAGTAATGGATCCTGATGGTAAAGAAAAATACCAGGACCCAGCTGCTCCTTGTAAAATATATGGAAAAAGTCTAACAACAGCATCTTCATTTTTAACTCCATTTAAATTTATTGATAACATAAAGTTATTTATGTGTTCTTCTGTTAGCATGCCTATTTCAGGATTAAACTTGGGCAGCCATTTCTCAGGATGGGCCGGTAATTGACTCAAGGGCACATGCATTGAGACTGCCCCTGGATTTTTCCATGGGTTTTGAGCCATTGTTGAACTACTGAGGAAAGCGCAGATGAAGTTCCTTGTGGTGGGGAAGAATATGTTAAAGTTCCAGTATTCTGTTGAACAACGATATGAAGTGGATGAGTGGATGGTTGACTTTGCAATGGAGAAGATGGAGTGGATGACGATGATGAAAGAGTCTCACTATCAAACCCTTGAGGTTTCTTCCTTGCTCTTTTCCTTTTAGGCAGAGGTAATTCGGTTGGTTCAATACTAAGCTTTTCACTCTATAATCTGGTAATAGGATGAGAAGGAATATATTGCAAAATCACACTAGCTTGAGATAATTCAGATTTATGTGGTGATATGGAAAATCCTTGATGTTTATGGATCAAAGACTGAATTTCAGGGGGTTTGATAGTAGATTTATCTGAAATATTTGAGTTTGTGGCAGTCGTTTTTATTTTCTCAACTTCTCGCTTAAGGTTTAAAGACTCAGAATGCGATGGAGAAGTTGAGGGAGACGTTAAGGGTGATTTACTCTTAGAATGAGTTTTGGACTTAGATTTACTAGCCATTCACAGTCTGGGCCCTCCTTCTAGTGCCAAATATGTTGAAGCCCTGAAAATCGGGTCTACAACAAGGGCGATAACCACTCGGTCAGGACCTTGAAAGCAGCTCCTTTTCCATTTGGGATAGTGGCTCCGACAGGGGATAATGGGACCAATTTCCCAATTTGTTTGTGATGATGCTAAGGTATGATGTTTTCCTTCCTAAAAGTTTCTAAAGAGAATGATTTTAATCTAAATCTAATCTAACACATGCAATTTATTCTAATAAACAGAAACATCTAATTCTAAAAAACTATCCCGAAAATAAGTCTTCACTTATGTGGTCTAAAATAATTTCCAACAACAATCGGTAATAAATATTATTCAATTGCTATGAGAAAAGAATCCATTAAAACTAAATTGTTTCGTATAACAAATTAGTCGAAACAATTATGATAAGCATATCGCATAATAAGTTATTCATAGACTCAGCATAAAAAAATAGTTACACTGTACAAAAGTGCAAAAATGATAACTGAACATTCAGGCCTTCATATATAAACAACTGAAAATAACATATCACTTGACGCATAAGAAAAAATCATTAAGAGATAAAAGTACCATTGATAATAAGTCCTACTCATGAGCTTCAACAACATATATTTATCTTCTCATAATTCAATATCTATTAAGAGTATAGAAGTGCATTTTAGTAGCAGACATTAAACATAGATAGGAATAAATCTCGTTCCATTCATTTATCAAAACCTCCTCAACGGGGAAAAAGTGCATGTTTTGAGGAACTGTTTTTGATAAATTTCTAGACCCCTCTCTAAATACATGAGAGGGGTTTAAATACTACTAACTAAAGACTAAAAATAGTTATTAAAAAAATATAGGAGGAGTTTTAAATGACCATCCTCATCTAAAGCAAAAAATAATTGAAATTAAACTGAAACTGTATCTAAAGATCAACTATGCATCTATTCAGTTAAGTTGCAAGCATCCAGCATCGGCTTCAGGAGTGTCAGTTGGATGACCTCTGATTTTAATTGTCCTACAAAAATAGAATCAGCAAGTGTTAGCACTATCTTCTCAGTGGAATTTGTAAGGCACTTCAGGGTCATACAGTGATTGTGTGGTTTCACCAAATATTGCCAGTAAGTGTCCCATTTTAACTTAGATAACTTTTTTATTGACTCTTCCTTTTCTTCAGCTTTCTGTCTCCAACTCGTTTGTGGTTGCTATGTTTTTGGGAGAAATCCTAGACTAGTTTCCAATATTAGGTTGGCTCTGTGCAGATTTTCATTGACACAGTCAATGATATTGCTTGTTGTTATCACTGCTTCTTCTGCTGCCTGTTCTGCTTTTTTAATCTATGCATCCCATTTATTAAACAACATTTATTTATGGGATTCATTAATCTTGGGCAACCCTGCTTTCTTGCCTTCCTCTAATTCCTGCCAATTCAAATAGTCAGAAGCTTTCTTATAAATTAAATTAGAATCAAGTCGCAAATCTACAACTTGACTTGTGATATTGTCACTCATTTCGCAGTGAGAGTTCCATTGCAATATTCTTTGGCAAAGCATTTCCTGTTGTTGCAAGAGTTGATCAGTCAGGGTAAGGGATTCTATGACATCTTTGTGTATTTCTAATGTGCCTTGTAACTGCTATTGTTTTTTGGCCAGTCTGCTTTGATAACCCAGCTACATTTGCTGAAAGTCCTATTGTAATTTTAACAAGTTTTCTTCTGCTTCCCAGCTAACACTAGCCTGCTGTAACTGTTGTTGCAAAATTAGGATTTTATCCTCTTTATCTTTAAGCAATAGTTGAATTTTGGATGCTTGGTTAATAGTAGCAGAATCATAAGCTCCTGTGATTTGGGATAATCTAGTCAGGTTCTCTGTTAGATAAGTGGTAGGGTCTTGCCAAAGGACATCCAACAGCTCTGCTTCAGGTGAGAGCATGTTGTCTAGTTTTCACTTCCCTCTCTGTCTCCTAACCACAACTTTTTGCTGTGGACTGTAAAACACATCTAGATGAGCGATTTCCTCTATCTTTAGTATAATTTCAGATGATGGAGCTATGGGAATGTGCTCAGTTTCTGGAGCATTGACAACTACTTCAATCATCATTTTTGTGATTGTTAGTGTTGGATTCCTTAGTGTCTCCACATTTTTCTCCTCTACGTTGATCAATTCATTAAATTTTTCCCTTTCTTTCTCCAACTTTGTTCTTAATGGCTTTGTTGGCTGGATGAGGAGAGTGGGAATTTCCACCTATTTTGGTGACAACTCTTGCTGCACAGGATTCTCCTTGGATTGGTTACTATCCCTGACTGATCCTTCACTCTTGTTGTGATTGCTCTCTAATTGTCTGGACCTTTCTGGAAATTCTCTTTCATACTTAGATTTAGACTTTTCTTGCCCCGATCTTCCACTTATACTAATGCTGGGAGTGGGTTCCCTCATTGGTTCTACGCACAATTTTTCCAAGGGGACATTTGCCAATCTTCGTTCTCTGTAGAGTTTAAACTCTTGGAATTCTACTAGGCCAAACATGATTTGTGCGATGTGTAAGATGTCTCTGACTGTGTTCTTCTACTAGAAGATGTTGTTGAAGTGATCATCTTCCTCAGTGAACACCTTTATTTTAACTATCGTGGTAAAATTATTTATCACATTAAAGGGATCAAATTGTCTCCCTAGGAACTTAGGGAATCATAAACTCAACATGTTGTCAACTTCCTTGAAAGTGTGACCTAGATCAAACAATACAAAAGCCCCATAGACCACAGGGAATTGCGGCTAGATTGCCTTTTTCTTATCCTTAAGTTCTCTACTCATTCCTCCAACTCCACAGGTTTGGTAGGCTATTTCCTGGGCCATCAATTTTTCAGGAACATACAAGGGAAGTACATGAGGAGAGGCAATGCTTCTGAATACTCTGATATAAGTGAAAACTTATTCTCCGAAAAATCTTCCCATAGGGAGAATATCAATTTCGGCTTCAGGAGAAAATCTTGGGGCATCTATATTATACAACATCCTGTGAATGGGTAGCATAACTCCATGGCAGATTTTATAAAAATATGGGGTGAACTTATAACCCCACAGTTCCTTATGGTAGACATGAATAGGTAAGGGATTTTGTACCATCCATTTCCAACCCATGAGAGAAAATTTAGAAACAAAATAGATAACATCCATGACATAGGAAGCTAGAAAGAAGGGAGGATAAATCCTCTGAGAACAATTCCTTTCAGTCCGATAATTCCAAATAAAAGAGGCTAAGTTATTAGACAATATCTAGGCCCAGTTCATTATAGTGGCGTTCATGGCCGCATCCAGTAGGGGTAGCCACTTGGATGAAAACTTATTGATATCAGGTTTTCCGAATAGCCTACATAACATTGTAGTAGCGAAACAATATAGAGAAGAGAGGGAACCAATGTTGTCCATACCATTTTTGTCCTTCTTTAATGACTCTTCCTTCACTAACCAACTTTTGGTGCATTTCGCCAAATCTTCGTTCTCCTTAGTGAATTTCTCCACGAACTTTTTGTTATAGCTAGCCTGTGGCTCTGGTAAAAGATACATGCGTCTTAAATTCCGTGGGTAAATGATCATATAACTTCATGGTTCCACATCTTAAATTTCCTGTCCATTATCTCAGCATGGTTTATCACCCATTTGACCATATCTATATAGGGAAGTATTTTTGGCCTTGCTGTGATACGGTGCAAGAATGAGCATGCAAGTTCTGTAAGTGATACTTCGGATGACCCACGTTCATCTGTTGTAGCTATAACCTCCATGATTCTCAGCTTTTATTCCTCCAGCAGACTATACATGCCTTCCTAAGTAGATATCCTTGCTTCTCTAGTACTGGTGGTGTTTGTGAATAATGGAGTCATCTCTATTTTTTCAGATACCGAAGCTTTTCCTTTCTTCCCCGTCACGTTCTGCGCACTACTCTATGTATTGTTCTATGTACCGCTCCTGTAACTTCACAAGTAAAGAACTAAGACACAATAAGAAAGATAACGAATGATGGTAAATAATAAGGTGACGGGAAAGATCTTAATTTCAAAATCACATCAAATATATCACCTTGCATGAAATAACCCTTTTGCTAAGATCTAAATCATTTCTCATAAATAACCATCAATAAAGAACTAAGTTGACATTAATTCCCATAACTCGGCATTGGATGATGAGAAATATTTCATCGTATTGTAAGCCCTTTTGATCCGCGATAAAGTGATTTTGTCATTTTCTTCACAATATTGCAGATTGCAATATCACTAATCCTTTTTCGTTAACAACCATTTGCTTCATTATGCAAATGCGATATGCAATTTGCAAGATGATTTATCGCATTTTTCAATATCAGGACATTTTATCTTAGGTGGTGTTGTGATATATGGGATCTGTGATATGCGATGAATCTGTGTGGCTTGCGATATCCCATCATCGCGTTTTCACAATTCCAACAGTTTCTTTATATATGATGCCCTCAGTTACCCTTTTGCAATGCAATGTTCATCATTAAGAGAACGATTTTATTTGAGACTTTTCATAATACTCAAGATTTTGCGTTTGCGGATGTTTTTCCTAAGTTTATGATAGTGTGTTTTATTAAAAGGGAGTTCTAAGTGCTAGTTTTCATTTTAGAAGGGTCCTCATTTATTTAATGTTATTACTAATACTAAATAAAAAGGGGGTTGTTGCTGGCCACAACACCTGGCAAATTGCAGACTAGACGATTAGGCCCCTATGAGATAAAGCAAGTACACGACAATGACACTCTTATGATGGCCACCATTGATGCGTCTGGGTCTTCTTTTAAATCAAATAGGAATCAGGTGTGCCTCTACGAAAAACCACTTACCAAAGAATATTTCTATTAGCAAATACGTGATGACCCCACCATGCAAATTTTAGGTGTAGAAGGAAATCCTTCAGCAGCTACATATTTATAAATTTTATTTCTTCTCTATAAATATGTAAATATGATTTCTGATTTGATTTTCTTTTCTTTTTCTCTACTTGTTTTTCTGTTTAATCTATTTAACAACACTTTCTTTCTTTTCATTGTTTTGTTGTTCAATCTATTGAATAGCTGCTGTTCAATCTACTAAACAACACTTTCTTTCTTTTCTTCATTTTTTTGTTCAATCTATTGAATAGCTGTTGTTGAATCTATTGAAAAACACTTTCTTTCTTTTCATTGTTTTTTTGTTCAATCTGTTGAACAAATTCTGTTCAATCTATTGAACAAAACTTTCTTTCTTTTCAATGTTTTGTTGTTCAATCTATTGAAAAGTTGTTGTTCAATCTATTGAATAACACTTTCTTTCTTTATGTTGTTTTTTTGTTCAATCTATTGAACAACACTTCTTTCTTTACATTGTTTTTTTGTTCAATCTATTGAACAACACTTTTTTACATTTTGCATGGTTTTGTTGTTCAGTTAATTGAACAACTGTTGTTTAATTTATTGAACAACTGTTGTTCAATCTACTGAACAACTACTATTTAATCTATTGAACAACACTACTTTTCTTTTTGTGTTGTTTTATTGTTCATTTAATTGAACAACTGTTGTTCAATTTATCGAACAATTGTTGTTTAATCCATTGAACAACTGTTGTTCAGTCTATTGAACAACACTTCTTTTCTTTTTGTGTTTCTTTGTTGCTCATTTAATTGAACAACTGTTGTTCAATCTTTTGAACTACTGTGGTCCAACCCAATTGAACAACGAAATTTTTCTTCTTGTGTAAATTTCTCTTCACTTCTCTCAGCCCATTTTTCTTTTGTTTGTCATTTTGTTTTCTTTTCATGGCATGAAGTACACTAATTTTATGAGGACAAAGAATTTATGGATTCTATTGAAGAGATTCAATATCATTAATGTTATGATCTTTAACAAGACAATTTTTTGATGATAGATTCTTTTTCAAGAAAAGGGACATAGTTATTTATATACTACTTTACTGCATCGTTTTCTATTGTACATGATACTGATTGATCATCTTAAAATACCATGCTGGTTCCACACTTCCTGGTTATAATCTTCTCTATCTATAAAAAATAAGACTATGGGTATAATTTTTCTATTGACATGTTCAACTTCTTCCACCATCCCTGCTCTTAAGGAGTATTGATCCTCCCTCTATTTATCACAAAAATGTGTAATAACAACAAAATTTTGTTTTCATATGGAGGATAGGGGGTCTCAGTACGAGCCAACATACCATGTTCATAAGGCCATAGCAAAGTGACATTCCAAATATGGCCACCACACCAAGTTTATGATCCATTAGATAGCCAAAATATCCTTGGAACAGGAGGTCTCATCATGAGCCAGCCTGATCAATTTTGCTACATCCCAGTGAATGGCAGTGTGGTTATCTGGTTACCACACCAGCACACTGATCTCTTTTGTAGAATAACATTGGAACTCTCCATTTATAAATTGAGGATCCTGGCTCATATGGGTTAAAAAGCAACCTTGTCGAGGCTATGGATGCCTATTGGAAGCAAAGGCTCTGCTTATGGTATTGAAGTTATATCTTATCATCAATTATTACTATGATAACCTCTTCTTAATCTTTCCTTTTATCGAAGAAATTATTTCCTTAATTTTCCCCTGTTTAGAACCTTCATGCATGAGATAATTCTCTTTGATCAATCATATCATTCTTGGCTAGAATACCGTCAGCAAAGTGTCTTTTTGGCATATTGTTGTCCTTTTCTATTTCGTATAACTTATCATCAATACAAAGCGTCCTATCTCTTATTCATAACTATTGTTACACACTCCGCTCTCATTATAACCATACCTCTTGCCGTCCTATCATTGATATGCATACTCTGCTTCATTTATTGTCGTACTGTTCACTCCCTTGCCTTGCCAACATAACAACACTTTCCCTATCTACTTGGTCATAAGCAACCTCTCTTTTTAAGGAGGGGGAAGGATTCCCATTATTCCTTTGCATGCGCTATATTTATTCTACCTATTAAACCTGATATGTTGCTATGATATCCTAGGATCAAATGACATGTGGTAGTATGATAGTTTGAGAATTAATATTATTAATTATCACAGACATTCTGCTTGACATTATGGAATTTAATTGTTATGTCTACTTGTTGTTCCACTTTTACCAAAGCAATTGTTGTTCTCCATTGTGTTTTTCTATTGTGTTAATCTTTGAAATTTTAGGGTGAATATTGGAAGATCTGAGCATTATGGGTGGAAAATCAGTTCAGCGAGAACCCTTAGTGTTGGAGATTTCTGACAGAGCCAAGGAAATTTTGGTGCATGTAGGATGGATATCATATTTCACCAGACTTTAGGTCCCTGGTGAAGAAATCTCTATCGAGTTTTTACAGCACTTAAAAGATGGGCAGTCCACAGTAGAAGGTGTAAGGATAGTAGTATTGGAGGATGTGATAGCTGAAGTTTCTGGGTTGTCGGCAAAAGGAGCAGTATGGTCTAAAAAGCACATAATGTTTCATGACGTGGTGGATATTTTCAAAGATGCAGGCGAGGAATTAACATGAAAAGGCAAGGGCATTCAACCATCATCTCTAGGAGAACCATGGTGCAAATTGGTAAGTGACATCCAAAAGTAAATCATCTGTGACGGTCGACGAGATGTGCTAAATCCACGACAACTTAAACTCCTAGATGTTTTAAAGCAGAACCTTACTATCAATTTACCATTTTTCTTAAATTCATTATTGCATGACACAACTAATAAAATAATATGGGTTAGACATCCTGAGTCTATAGTTAGTCATCATGGTTTGATCAAACTGATTGTTACTCACAGCCTTGGCCAGAAAAATTTAATTTGGGATAATTTTATAGCATCATTACAGATAGGGACAAACCCTATATTCCAAACCCCTACGACCGTGGAAATTGAACAACAAAACCCTGATACAAAGAGGAAACGAACTGCTCATACAGAAATAGGACCCCATAAGCACAGGCATTCAGTGAAGCTAAACCCAATTCAGAGTACTTTCGTAGATCCTTAGGGTAGCGCAAAATGGTCGGCACAACCATCTAGTCCAATTAATGTACAGGACTCTGAACTAGAACTAGAGGAAGAAGGTAGTTATGAAGTAGAACAAGAGGAAGAACCTAATTCTAAATAGGAACAGGAGGAGGAACCCAACTTTGAACTTGAACAAGAGAAGGAACCAAATTCTAAATTAGAAGAGGAGGAAGGACCTAATTTTTAATCAAAACCTGAGGAAGAATGAAATTCTAACCTAGAATAAGGGGAAACACAACATTCTTTTCAAAATGATGGTGAACCAGAAAATGAAGCAGGGCCTTCTCAAACACCACCTATGAGCCCCCAAGATAATTTCTTGCAGGACTTTGAGGAAGGGATGGCCCAGGTTCTTGCAAATTTGAATGCATATATGCAACTTGAAGATCACTTGACTAGAATCTGAACAAAGCTCAATCCTCAAAATATTTTAGTCACACATAAATTTTTCCTTCCCCAGAAGCTACAGACTAGGAAGAGGAAGTGGACACAGCAATAATTCATGAATTGGATAACCAGTCAGGTGACACGGTTATATTGGAACATAACCAAGATGAGCACCAAGAACCCTATGATACAAAGCCTATTGTTAAACCTGTTCTTACAAAAGATGCTTCTCAGAAGAATCGGGTAGCCAAAATAAAGTTAAGGAAGCTAAGGAAGAAATACCAGAAGCTTCAGAAGATGGTTAAGTGGCTCCATCGGAAATTAAAAGAAACTACAAATAGGAAAGCTCAGAGCATTATTCCTAAGTTAATCATTGTGGCCACATAAAGAGAAATATGTGAAGTTAAGGCAATAAGAACTCAGACCGAATCCATTTCTACTCGAATAGTCGCCACACAAACAAGCCCTCACATAGATATGATAGATATGGCTATTCAGATAGAGGAATTATCCTCCCACAATCAAAGCACCCAGACAAAAGAGATAGTCAATAACGCACCATCAAGCAGTGATCCTATTCTTCTAGAGTTACAAGAGGAGCTAGTATAAGCCCAGCTTGCTTTAGAGCAATGTAAGAAGGAGACGGTTCCTCGACTAAAGTATCAGGAGCTGTAGAAGAAATTCCAAAAATTAACCATAACTAAGAGTGAAACTTTTGGTAAGTTCAAGTAGGAGGAAGAACATCAAAGGAAGATAAAAGCTATGGTAGATAAGGTTGTGGGTCAAATCGATGCTATTTTCTCTCTATATTCTTATGTCTTATTTTGTAGGTCTCCTGCTACAAATTATGCTCTATTTTTATTAGAAAGATATTTAATGTTGAAAATTAAATTTGTTAAGGCCAGAAATTCGTTTGAATTGAAGACAATGGACGAATTCATAAATTGTTATAAGGAGCATGGGATAAAATTCCAATGTCTCCTTTGTGAACTTTATTTGAATAATTTTTTACTAGAAGGGGAGGTGGATAATAATCCTAGCCCTTTTGTTGGGGACATTTAGTTCCAGGCCTTCATTTTCTTCGAAGAAAATCAACTCAAGTGGTCTAGGACTTATAACACCTTTCAAAGAAAAGAACATGGACTGGATTTGTGGGTAAGGGGTGAGCCTACTCAACCCTTGCATATTTTAGTTAGATGCAAAAGGCTCATGACATAGGAGGGCATAACTAAGGTTCTGGCGCCTATACATAAAGAAATTATGCAAGCAGGAAGGACATATTTCTTATCCATACAGCAACAGTCCTTACCTGCATCCAAACAGAGATGGAGGACCTCTACCAATAGTGTCAGGACTAGAGAACCGTTTAGCTATAGAAATTTTAAAGCTGTTGTAGGATGTTTTGTCACATACAATAATTGTTGACAATAATACTGAGAGGGGGG
>APFE030590257.1:27316-37721 GCA_000404065.3 Pinus taeda | reverse complement strand
TTCATCAAAAATGAGAGCCATGCCATGGGTGTTGCCATCAAGTACAACATCTGAAACATATAATCATACCAGAACCATAATGCCAACAATAATATTATCTTGTGGGAAGGACCATATTGGCTAGGACGTCAATTTAAGAGTCCTATTATGTGGTACCCACCTGAAGGATACCATTCTGATTATGAGTTGCCTAAAGGTTATGAAGGGATATCCTTTGCAGATTTAATACAAAATCATAGTTTTAGGTTGGATAAAGAAAATGTCTTTCCTACTTACTCTTTAACTACATTACATAATAACTACTTATGTTCACGATGACGTGAAACGAGGTAAGAAGGGGAGTGTGTTGGGCCATGCAATAGGTATAAGTTTACCCTTGATTACACTATCTTTTTCATCCTTGTTATGCATTTGTGCCTTGTGTTAGAGTCAGTCTTTGCAGCCTTCATCCAGTGATCAAACATGCTCTCACACAAGTGATTTTAAGGTGTCAAGGTCAAATTTTATCATTTCAGTGAGTCTTCAAGTAAAATTTGGTCACTAGGCATTAGGTTTGGGGTTTGATTTTACCCTTGTTAAAATTGTCCAAATGATGTTCCATGTCACCATTCAGCTGAGTCTACCATCATTCAGAGGGTTGTCATCATCATGTCAAGTTCCATTGGGTCATTTCACACCTTGTTCATGTTTTAGTTGTGCCTAAGCAAGGTTCATTTCCCTCTCCTAGAGTTTTGAAGCTAATTTCTCTTGGATGGTCAAATAATGGGAAAAACTTGTATCCTGATCTTCATACACCTTCCCCTATCCATAAAATACCTTATCAGACACTTCCCATCACTAAGATCCCCCAAATTCCTCATTTTCATACAAACCCTAGTTCCTTGCTACAACTTGGCAATTTTCTATGGTTGGGACTGTGTTTTTCCTTTTTGGACGCCTTCCCCTCACTCAATCTCTGAGATTTCACTTTCCCCTACTTCCTAAAATCCCTCCACACTTCCAAAAATTTCCTCAAGATTTTAAAAGCTCCCTATCCCCTTCATTTCGCTTCATTCCGGCAAATCCCTTATCCCGCACATCAGGCTATGTTTCACTCAAATGCGGTTTCTAAGCAATATAAGATGAATTTGGGAAAATTGAGAGAGGTTGTTGTCGAAACCAGACCAAGGAAGAAAAGCCCCTTTCACTTTTTACACATGTGTCATGGTTCTGAAGAAATGTCAAAAATACAATTGTCTCGGGAGAATTGATGCACCTCTGGAGCGACCTCAAGAAAATCAAGTTTTCTCCTAGCTCTATTGGCCAAATGACTTGCTTAATGATTCAAGCGATAACTAGATACAAATATATTTCCAATGAGCTATCCTAAGCTCAATTTGGGGTTGATAAAGAGATTCAAAAGTTTCCCGAAACAGTACTCTACCTTGAGGCAGCCTCATCTGGCACATTTTGACCAGTCTTGGGAGATTTAACTTTTGACAGGGAAAATGAACTCCAAATTGAACAATTCTAGTTGTATTCGAATTTAAACTCAATGACCTTTCCAAAGAGCTACCCTGTGCCCAATTTGGACACCATGAAGGCCTCCAAAAGTCTTCTGAAACAACTATTACGCACAAGTTATATGTGTCGCGCCTGCGCGATGCTAAAAATCTAGAGCTCCAAATGAGGAATGGATTGTAGTTTTGGATTCAGCATGAACAATCATGACCACTGGTGCCTGGACAAGAAATTTGGAGCATTTTTTAGGCATTTTGGGTCATTGGACAAATTTTTGGGCAAAAAACAGGGATTTTCTTCCTGTGCGTCGCGCACCCCGCGCGACGCTAAAATTCTAGCACTCCAATCGAGAAAAGGTTTGCATTTTTGGATTCAGCATCGAAAAATACATCTACTGGTGGCCAGGCTAGAAATTTTGATAAGTTTTGGGTCTCCTAAAGGTCAAAAAACACCCAAAAATGGCCTTTCTGCCACCTTTTGGACACACAGAAAGCAGTCTTAGGAAAATGAAGACTTGGTGGAACTAATTAGCTTCAAATTCTAAAATTCTAGTGGGGTTAGAAAGTAGACAGGCCAAGATTTCCAACAAGCCCACTTGGGCACATTTAGGACACCTTGAAGTGCCCCAAAACAGGTCCCAAATTAGTGCGATGCACAGAGAAAAGCGCACGGCGCACATAGGAAAAATTGCCAATTTGCTTTCGTTTCGCGAAATTTCGGTTCGCGACTTCTCCAAGTGGACCCGCTCATCTACACTTCAGTTTTTTGGCACCAAAGGTGGCATTTAAAATGTTTTTTCTCCAGATTGGCTTCTATCCAAGTGGCGAAGGAAGGCAAACGGTCACCCTAAAGGCAAATGTCATATTTGCAGTACTACACCTGTAGCTGATGGCTGGCTCTCCATCTCCATTTTGTAATGATTCGAGTAACTCCCCAACCCTTGGGCATTATATCTCTTCTTCACACATTCTACATATTGTATGAAAACTATTTGCAAAGGGTGGGTTGGCTTGTAACTTCTCGGAGACCGTGGGAAACAAACTTTGTTTCTGCATTGTATATTTTTACAGAGAATTAATGAAAGGTAGTGGCTCTGTTTCATGAGATTCCTATGGTTGTGAGGATAGCAAGTATTTCTCTTATGTTTCATATGTACCTTGTTATGTTCTGTATTCCATTTTGCCTTTATTTCTGGTGAAATTTTTCGAGTGAGAGCAGGTAGAATTCAATTCTATTTCTCTACCTGTGGGAAAATTTCATATACATTGTTCATTCTTCTGTTTGAAAAGGATTCATGTCGCTCATGCCCTTTTCAACTTCTTAATCATTCTCTCCATTTCTTTGTTATGTTCCATAGTTTCATTTCGTATCCATCTCTGGTGAAATTTTTCAAGTGAGATCAGGTAGAATTCAATTCTATTGCTCTACCTGTGGGAAAATTTCATATACAGTGTTCATTCTTCTGTTTGAAAAGGATTCATGTCACCCATGCCCTTTTCAACTTCTTAATCAATCTTTCCATCCTGCCACATTTTAAAACTGAATTGCTATGCTTTCAGCCTACCTTGCCTCACGAAATAATCTGTGTCTTCATTTTAAGTTCTCTGTTCATTGAGGTCCAGTGGTCCCATAACATCCCAGATATATAGTCATTCATAAAAACCACTCCTTGTTTTCATTTCTACTTACTAGCCTAAGACAAATAGTTCATTGTAAGTCATCTCAGTCCTTCTCGTTCATCTATTCATTGAGTGTGACCTGGAGAGAGCCCTCTGCTGTTTTGGTAGGGCTAGTTACCAGACTGAGCATGGTTTGCGGTTACCCTGAATTTTGCCTTCCTTCAACCTGAGGCGGATTTAGGTGCTAACACCTTGATGTAATAAGGATTTGATAGAATTTCGATAGAAAGTGTACGAAACTGCTTTTGATGCAATTTGGCTAACAAAACTAACTTTCATTGCTTTTTATGCAGAAATTAGCGAATGGAATAGTTTTTGTTCAAACTATTGAACAACAAGGGCTAAACAAGGAGAAAAGAGCACGTCTTGTGTGGTCAAATCGAGAAGAGAATCAGGAGGATCAATGCAAGATGGAAGATTGTCTGATAATAGAATTTAGTTGTGAATTCCTCAGGATCTCCTGATCCTGAGGAATCACATTTATGTCTTTTCCTCTTTGACTATAAGAGGGAAAAAAACGAATAGAATCAGGGACTTAAATTTTGGCCTTTTAACTTTAGTTGTAATTTTAATATGCGGAGCATTATTCTGAAGGATACATCATGCTGTAATGACATTTGGATTTGATGAATAATATATAATTCGTGTTGCTATTCATTCGTGATATTCCAAAGTAATTAAGAAGTAATCATTGGCAACTTGGGCTCGGTCATTGGTGCATTTCACTGCTATTCCCTGTTTTATTACTGCAAATTTAATTACTCTATTGTATAGCTTTACAATTGATTTACTTTCACTAGTGTTGATTTTGTGTATTCATTGCATTAATTATTATTTCCATTGATTGGTTTCATTTATTTATGTCGCAAATTGATTATTAGATAAGAATCATTTCTTGTTAATTGATAACCGGAGTGTTATTAATTAGATGAAATGTATTACTTTTATGCATATGTCTAGATTTAGTTGAAAGAGCTCTATTATCACTACAGTGCACTAGATTGATGTAATTGCAGTTAGAACTTTTGATTAAGATTGAGTTTTAGTTTTGATTAAGATTGAGATTTGACGTCTGAATAAGTTAATTTCCTTGAAGTTACAAGTTGGTAGTTTATGATTTGATCTGTTTACTCTTGTATTGAAATCAATAAGTCATTTTAAAGCATTACTCTTTGTAGATTCAACACTTTCCATCACTTGCACATATAGTGTACACTCTTGAAACAAAAAGACTTACCCAGGTTGATAATTAATGTGAGGAATTTAAGAGTTCTAAAAGACACCTTATTTGCGCCCAACAATACTTACAAGAAAAACCCACTGTAGTTATTGATCCCGATGTCCTATTGCACTTTCCTGCTTTTCCTTTGCCTTCTTGCTCCAAATTCCAAGTATGCCATGCTCCTCCAAGAGTGCTCCAAGAAAACTCTAAGTTTCCAAGAGCATGAGAGAGAGAGAATAGAATAGAGCTCCACCGAAGCCTATCAAAAGCTAGCCAACTTATACTGATAATCCTTTTTATCAATGAGGCCTCTATTTTCATCATTTTCTAGTATTTTCCTTCGTTTTCCTCCTCACATGCAACCTGTGACATTTCACTTCCCTTTTCTCCTAATTTCCATTATTTTCAAAAATAAATGTCTCAAAAATTCTATTTTTCCTTTCCAAATCCCTTTCCATTTCCTTTGCCAATTTCCTATAGCCATAATAAACCGAATGAACACCCAATAGGATGTTTTTCCCACCATTAAACTTGGAATACGTGTCCCATGACCGTGTTATTATATATCTTTACATGGATTTTTAAAAATGGTTGTTACATTCTCCCATCATATGATCTAGGTTCTCTCACTTTGATCTTCATTGTTGTGTTGTATGAACCTTGTCTAATAGTCTTTCTAAACATGGTGACCAAATTGTTCTTATCCTACAATCTTTAGTAAAAACACATCAGATTATTCTCCTCAACCTTTAGCCTTCCTTCTATCTTGACAAATATCTCATCATAGTTTTGTAGATTTGCAACCAAATGACCTACAACCATTTTCGTTCAATTCACTCTAGAACACCAAAATACAGAGTTATCCTCAAACCTCAAATTTCAATCAAACACCAAATTTCAACCAAATTTAAATTTTCATCCCAAACAAAAAATTTCATCCTAAACACTAAATTCAACCTACCCACCCAACACCAAATTTCTTGGTGACATAGAATGTTAAAATTCAGTCACTTTTGGCTATAGATCGTCTAAGAGAACAAACACACCACATGGATATCACAACCCACTTCGGCCTGCATGTTCACCTGTCTAGCAGGATGCGGCCCAACTTTTCCCTCCTCTAACTAATCCTAGAATTCATATGGACCATCCCAAACTCAACCTTCTTTTAACTCTTGAACTTTGTTGTTAATCCTTTATCCCTTATTTAGTTCGTTGAACCTTCTTCGTTCCATCATCTTAGTTATATATAAGTTGTTTCATGCATCCTTCTCAACCAGTGTGGGTCATGGCCCTTCATCTGGTTAATGTTACACCTCCCAAGAAAACATCTTATCTAACTATCACTTGTGCTATGTCATTCTACCTTACCTATCCATATCTCACCACACCTCTTAAGTTACCCCAACCAACTAGTTTCTTTTATCTCTTCTCTACATATGTGTGTTAACTGAACTAACTTAGTCCAATCCAAAAATGTGCATGATATAAATGACTCATCACAAGTATAGTGCAATCATGTGAGTGCACACCTACATTAAGGGAACTCTGAGGTAAAAAATGGACCTCAAAACAAAAAATTGTACTAGAAAAAATAATTTTAAGAAAACAAATACTATTCAAGATGATGATGCCATTGTCGGGGGTAAATATTTTTGGAGGGAAAATAAGAAAACTACTTTTATTTATTGTATTATTGGCTTATCTCCTCATAAACTTACTCTCATGTCAAGTGTAAGAACATGTTGGATGCAAAATTGAATTCCACACCTAATGAGTACCCACTCTACATACTTTTGAGGACACCCACATCAAGAAAAAATTGAAAATACAATTAAAAATGTGTTTCTTGAAAGCAACATGTTTTTTAATTATATTTTCAATTTTTCTTGATGTGAGTCTACTAAAAAATATGCAAATTGGGTAATCATTGATTGTGGAATTCCATTATGAATCCAACAGATACTTACACTTGACATTTCAATAAGCCTATAAAGAGATAAGCCAAAATACAATAAAAAAAGTATTTTTCCTTCTTTTTATTTAAAATATCATAACTCTTATTTTATTGTTTTAATATTTTCCTTAGGAGACCCATTTTATACCTCAAATTTCCCATAATGGTTAACTCATAATCACACCTCAACATGTTCTCTCACCTAATCATCTCAATCTTCTGGCCATATGAACCCAAGCTTGTGTCAAGTGTATGGACACTCTCTTTTCCTCCCAACTTGCCCAACTCAATTCTCATGTCATCTAATTGGCCAATCATCATCACATGATTCACATGACACAATGGCGGAACACCAAATTTTGCATTTCACTACACATTCTTGTGCATGATCCAACTACACATCTAGGTGTGCCCATACCAAGTGATATCACATTATAAGTTAATCATGGCTTGAAACTCATGTCACCATCCCATCTCACAAACATGTCACATGGTTCCCAAAATAACATATGGTAAACCAAGACAAGATGCTAATCCTCGATATGCTTAAGCACGTCCGTGCACTTAGTTCATTGCAAAGCCTACGAGTGTTACACCAAGTCGCCTTGGTGACAAACGTTAGTTCTATCGATTTTTCTAATGCAAATAATAATAATAATAATAATAATAATAATAAATTTAGTAATGGAATAATTCCATCCATATGGGTTGGATCTAATGATGGGAGGTAAGGATATTTTCATTATTGAGAAAGGTTTAATTTCTTGACGGCTTATCCTTGAATCCATGGGGCACCTTGGGATAGTATTTGAATATGTGGTTGGACCTAGAAAGGTTATTCTAAAACAAATGGTCTCATGACCCGTGCACACATAAGGGGATAAAATACCACCCCCATGTCCTCCTTTCAGGAATTGAAAAATTGAGTGGACCTAATGGTTAAGAACATGTGTTTCCTCGTAGGAGTTCACAAGTTAAAACCCAGAGGGGTGTAGAGTTTGTAGATTCTAATTGATTAATATTGACCCATCATATGATGCGACTTGATAGGTAGGAATCCCCTAGAATGGATCCCCCAAATTATTAGTGATGGGAGTGTCTCTAGAAGTCTTAATCCTTGCGAAGTCACAAGTTAATATTGGTATTGGCTTGTAGGTTGTTGTTACCACTACACCCAATTTAAATAGAACATATAGTAATGAAATAGATCCACTATGTAACTATAAGGAAAAAAAATATAATAATGAGTGGTAATTGATATAAGGCTTGTATAAATACTCCTGGGAAAGTATAAGCACATACGTAGCATTCTATTGGATATGTGTTAAATTGTATTTTCTTGTAACAAGCATGACTTGGGTAGTGATCCCTTTCATCAACAGAATTTGTTGATAGTACCCTAACTTAACTATTTTTCTCTATATATTATTATGTCATTTATGGTGAATGTCTTAGATATATTTGGTGTTTCAGTGTTTATGGAAAAATGTTTCTTATATCTTTGTACTTTTACTACAATTGGTATTAGAACTCTTTGTTTGGCATGAAGTTGTTTGAATTATGGCTAATGTGTTAGCCTTGATGTCAACAATAGAGATATAGGAGGATGCAGAGGTGCCTAGCAAGATGATGACTTATGACCTTATCATACTATGCCAACTTGAATTGTATTACACTCTTTGTGATTAACAATAGAGTTGCAGGAGGATGCATAGGTGTCTAGCTATATGATGACTTATTATGATGTCATAATGATTGAAAAAGGTCGGAAATGGTGTGGAGATGTCTCATGAAGTATTGCTTGTTAGGTCCCTATAATACTAGTAATTAACCCATTACTATTGTAGTTGTATCACTTATTAATATTGTTGTGCTCCTATTGTCCCCATATTGTTATTACTGTGCCCCATAGAATCCTTCTATTGTTATTTTTGTTCCTTTATATTATTATTGTTAGGTCGGCTTGGTTATATTGCGACTCCTTAGGCTCCTATATATAGAGAGGAGGTTTTGTCATTTGAATCATCCAAGAATCATTCATTTGTGTAATGAAAAGGAGGTTTCCCCCTCGAAGAGGATGAATTCTAAGGCGTTGATCTATATTTTCTATGTTTTTGTGAGCTGGTTTCGTAACATTTAGTATCAGAGCTTTGAATTCTAGGGTTTCGCTGCTCCAAACATTTCATCATGGAATTTGTGCTATAACTTTTTTCTATGATGTTCCAGACACTAAAAAAAAAACCCCATTTGTGCCAAAATCATTATGAACTGCACGTCCAAATTTCATAGCTTTTCGTGCTATATTTGTGGAGATATGATCTGAGGAATTTGAAATTTTTGCAGACTCCCAAATTACATTCCAAATAGGTGACCTGGGGAAAATAGTCATAACTTTTTTTTTGAGCATTAGACTGAAATTTCATAAGAAGTTTCAGAAAGAGCATAGACTGTAGTTTTCAAATTCTAAGGTTGAAACAGTGACACATGGTACTTCATACAAGTTCGCTCTTCTAAAAAGGTATATAATCAGGTCATCTTGGGAGATTGTACCTAACTCGTTCTTGGAGAATCTAAATTCGATCAGACTGGCAACATTGGAAAGAGGACGTAGAGGGCTACCACAGGTGACAATTTTGTGTCTGGAAGATCCGAAATTACAAAGATACGTCAGATGCAATATCAAGCTCCTACAAAATGAAAAAAGATGTGTAGATTTTTTTTTTTTTTTGCTTAAGCTTTGCTTGAAAAATTATTTTGAAGGAATTCAAAGTGCATAGTAAAGAATTATTATCAATAACTGATGCCCCAAGGAAAGAAAATTCAAACACCTAGTATGCAACCTAAAAGCTCTAGCATGACTCATGAAGTAGAGGAAGAAATGCAACATGATATATGAAAATTATGAGACCAAGTGCAACAAATGTCACTCGCAAAAAAAGTAACAGAATCTAAGATGCATGGTTTAAAGAAAGATGTAGAAGCTAAGATATATGGTGTGGAAGCTAAGATGAATGACATGGAAGCTAAGATGGATGATTTGAAGATAGATTTGAAGACAGATTTGAATACAGGCACAGAATATTTGAAGATAGGCACGGAAGATTTGAAGACAGATTTGACAAATTTTCTACAAGAAATACTTACTAATGGTGAAAGGGTAGTAAAGGAAACTCATGATGAGAAAAAAATGTTAATCATGATTTCATAAACTCTAATGTTGGATCTAAGAACCACCATATTCCAAAAATCGATATGAGGAAGTTTGATGGCAAGGATCCCGCAACATGGATACTATAGATGGAGCAATTTTTCGATCTCAATAATGTGAAAAACACACAAAAGGTATGTATTGCCACTTTATATTTGGAACGAAATCAGCTTGTATGGTATCAATGGCTTTGCTCTCATAACAAATTGTCACTTGGGAAATTTTTACAGAAGAAATGACAGCACATTATGAGGATACAAAAAGCAACACTTTTTTTAGCCAACTGATAAGTCTCAAACAAATGGGTTGAATGATGGATCACATTGAGGACTTCCAAAGATTGAAAATAAGGGTAAAATATATTCCAGAGGAGCATAGGATTGATGTGTTCATAGGGACTTTAAAGGATAATATTCAATGTTACACAGTACTTTGTCACCGTCCCTGTTGCCCCTTCTCCCGTACATTGGAGGACCTATTCCGGGACCTGTGAGAAGTGACATAACTTGAAAACACCTGCATTGTATCCCTTGGAGTATGTAATCCATATGCCTTGAAGACACCTTCTACAAAATACCCAAAAATATAGGCCTTTCTCCATTGGCACTGTTCCATAGTGTATCACTCGCGCCACTGGGGGAAATCCTCCAAAGAGGGCGCGCCAGCTGGCGCTCTGTCTCAGAGTCACACTAGCGCCAACCCAGTTGGGTAAAGTTTTAACAAAAAAACTTCCGAAGGTTCCTTCTAACCTATCCATGAACTAATTCCAGTTTGAGTTAGTTCAGTTGGGCTTCGAATCTCCCAAGGAGGGAAGTAGTTCTCCACCTCTCATGGAAGCT